>JAMPIV010011099.1:0-265000 GCA_024509875.1 Oreohelix idahoensis | reverse complement strand
TTTGGTGTTTAACGTTCAACCCTTGATGGGTTATAATTAGGACACATGGTGTACTAATTCAAGATAACAAAGTCAGATTTCCAATACCTAAATATAATATCTTCTTCCCCCCCCCCCCCCCCCTTCCCTCCTCCACTCAGTCCAAATAGAGTAAATCAAAACCAAATTTGCGTGAATGTTTTTGTGTGTGACCTCCCTTTTCCAAGAAACAAACAAACTAAAAATAAAAAAGCGAATAAAACAAACAAACAAACAAAAAATAAGAAACTAAAAGGAAGTCTGTCATAGTCTAACTGTCCTGTTGTTAACAAGGTGAAAAGAAGTGAGAAAGACCGGGGAATGTCCGAGATTACATCAAATCCAACAACTATCTGCCATCAGCTGTACAAGCACCCAATCAGACTACCCCTTTTCCTCACACAATCATTGATCCTTATATGTTAATTTTAGTTCTTGTTATATGCTGGTTTACTATATTGTGCGATTCTCTTGGTTTATCCATTCTCGACACCTGTTCCACAGTTACGGATGATTCGCATGCCTGTAAGTAATCTAATATTGGGTTTCTCTATTGTTCATACTTCCTACATTTTAATAGGAAATACTCTATATTATTTTTTTCTCACCGTGAGATTCTCATGCATGCAGTCAACCATGTCAATGCCAAAAAATCATGTCTGGGGCTCAAGTGATTTCTCCAAGCTTAGTGTGCAATGATGGGTTCTCAACAGTTTTACCACAGGGGGAATCACTGGAAGTGTGTGGATGATTTCAAGAGTCAATGAGGGTGTCATTAACCTCACATACAGAGGTTTACTTCCACTTATGTAGATTATAGCATTGTGCATAGCTGGTGGTCATATATGGATGACTCCAGATATGCCTCCATGCATAGTCAAATGATGTGGGCAATAGCATTGGAAGCTATGTCACTAACTCAGCACATTGAATATATATATATAGCTTAGCTTTTTGAACCCCGCACTTGAAAACTGGTGTTTTTTTTGTGTGTGTGTGCAAGGGATAGTTTGAGTTCTTACTTACAACACGCAAATTCGTGAAGCGTTCCATATTTTGGGTAGTTATAGCCGGGAGCTGTAGTGAGGATAAGCTCTCATTGCAGATAAATGCTTCTATGGCACGCGCCTCAAATAGCCTCTGACAACCAAGCCCAGCTCCCGGCCTTCATGTGTGGCTCAATTTGAGCCCAGCGGAACTGTTTCCACTAACGAGAGAAGGGGCGAAGGAGAGTCACTGGCGCCTTAAAATCAGTATCTTCGGGCAGATAGAGCTCGTGATCCTTGGTTGGTAGCCTATCTAAAAGAAGGTAAAACTCTGAATTCAAACCACCGCTGCCTAGGGGAATATCCATTTATGGGAAGTGCTTCGGGAGTAAACCCTGAGGAGAAATCTGGAGTCTGAGTCCCTAAGGCAGTCTAATGTTGATTCGACATTATTCTGGCAACTTCTGCGACGAGGCTGGTACCAAACTGTATCGGCTACTGCCGTTCCTTTGGATCTACCGGCTGCGTGGAGAGGTGGAACATGCTGCTTAGGCAACAGTTTGATCTCCATATAACTGTGCCCAAGCTCGCGCCCTGGAGAGAACACTCCAGCTTCACCCTGTAGGTGTCGGTAAAACACAAGAAGTAGCAATTACCGGTTATAAGCATTTTGCCCAATTGGAGTAGGGCATGGCGCCAGGGTCTACTTCCGACAGTGGGAGAGGTTCTAGGATCTCACTGGACAGCTACCGCCCGCTTCAAGCTCGGCAGCCCCCAGTCAATTAGGTGTTGTCCCGCCACTGTCTGCTTTCCCCATTGGGTGCATGGGGATTAGGGTCAAACCCGAACTGTGGACAGACAATTTCGCACCAAGCAATTATCATAATAGAAATAAGCAAACTCTCAGATTGGGATGCTGGAACGTCAGGACTATGTTGACTGGACTATCCGAAAACCATAAGGACATAAACGATGTCAAGAAAAGACATCCGTAATCAATGACGAACTTAAACGACTTCAGGTCGATATAGCTGCACTTCAGGAAACGCGCCTGGCAGGCTCAGGAATGGTGAGCTAGAAGGACTACTCATTTTATTGGCAAGGGAAAGACCTTAATGAAACTAGAGAACACGGAATAGGTTTTGAGGTAAAACAATCGCTAACTAAAATGGTTGAACCAGACGAGAATGGATCAGAACGCCGCTTAACGCTCCGCTTGCAAACTAGCGCAGGTCCCATCACCCTTGTCAGTTTATATGCCCCTACTCTGTACTCTGCCTCAGAAGCTAAAGACGAGTTCTACGAGAATCTAGCAGCAGTCATCAAAAGCACACATAGGCAAGAACAGCTTGAGCTTGTTCTCCTTGGGGACTTTAATGCAAGAGTGGATGCCGATAATGTTTCATGGCCTTCATGTCTGGGCAGGTTTGATATAGGCAAGATGAATGAAAATGTACAACGGCTCTTGGAGTTGTGTCCATCATGACCTCTGCGTGACCAACACCTACTTTCAGACAAAACCCCATCATAAGGTGTCATGGGGACACCCACGATCCAAGCACTGGCACCAACTGGATCTGATTCTCGTCAGAAGGCCACTTCTTAGGTCTGTGCTGTCCACTCGCTCATACCATAGTGCAGACTGTGATACAGATCACTCCTTTGTTTGCTGCAAAATCAGAGCACAACCAAGAAAACTCCATCGTGTCAGACATGAATGGAAACCATGCATCGATACCAGCAAGATGTCAGACCCTGTCATGATCGCTCAGTTTATCGCGACCTTCAAGAAAGTGCTCAGTAGCCTACATCATGGTGATACTGTTACAAAGAACTGAGAGCACCTAATACAATTCGAAGTACTGCACTTGCCACCTTTGGAAAGAAAACAGCGAAGTCAAACGACTGGTTTGATGCTTCATCAGATGTGATGACACCTGTCATTGAAGCTAAGCGCAGTGCTGCGATTGAATACACACGTTCACCGAGTGCTAGAACCCTCAGATCCTGAAGGCTACGAGAAGCAAAGTTCAACAAACTGCTCGACGTTGTGCAAATGACTATTGGCTTCAGCTCAGTGAGAGCATCCAGACCGCAGTGCAAACAGGCAACATTAGACAAATGTATGACAATGTAAAGAAAGCCCTTGGTCCCCAACAAAGTAAGGCGGCACCGCTAAAAACCATCAGCGGAGAGAAGCTAACCGTTAAGGGTAAGCAGATGGAGAGGTGGGTCGAGCACTACTCGTAGCTTTACGCTAGAGAAAATACCGTCACACCTGCAGCCCTTGAAGCTGTCAAATGTCTGCCAACTATGGAGGAGCTGGATGCTGAACCAACATTAGAAGATTTCAACAAGGCCATTGATAGCTTGGCCTCTGGCAAAGCAACAGCAGTGATGGGATTTCTCCTGATTTAATCAAATGCTGTAAAAGCACGCTATTACATCCCCTGCATGAGGTGCTGCGCCAGTGCTGGGAAGAGACAACTATTCCTCAAGACATGCGAGATGCTATGATTGTAACACTGTATAAAAATAAAGGAGACAGAAGTGATTGCAATAACTACAGAGGCATCTTTCTTCTTAGTATTGTTAGTAAGGTTTTTGACAGAGTCGTCTTAATGCGACTTCACAAATTAGCTGAGCGCATATATCCAGAGTCACAGTGTGGTTTCTGAGCTGGTAGATCCACAACAGACATGATCTTTTCTCTCCGTCAGCTTCAGGAAAAATCAAGAGAGCAGAAAAGACCTTTATATATCGCCTTTATAGACCTCACAAAGGCATTTGACCTGGTTAGTAGGGATGGAATCTTCAAAATCCTCTTGAAAATAGGCTGCCCTGCTGAAAATGTAAGTCATTCCATGAGGACATGAAGGGAACAGTCCTGTATGCTGGAAGCACATCACAGCCCTTTGACATACGCAGTGGCGTTAAACAAGACTGCGTTCTGGCTCGAACCTTCTTCGGGATTTTCTTTGCCTTACTCTTGAAACATGCATTCAGAGATGCAACTAAAGGAATATGCCTTCACACTAGGTCAGATGGCCATCTGTTTAATCTCGCAAGGCTGAAGGCAAAAACAAAAATCAGAAGGGTCACTATAAGAGACTTGTTATTCTCTGATGACGCTGCAGTCGTCACTCAAATCCAACAGGAGCTTCAGAGCTTGATGAATTGCTTCATCCAAGCCTGCAAGGACTTTGGCCTCACAATAAGTCTAAAGAAAACAAATGTGCAGAGTCAGGATGTGAGTGCTGCACCAGTCATCACTATCGATAACTATGATTTGGCAGTGTGTCGTGTGATGAGTCACTGGGGCAACTACTACAGTAGTTTTTGCCAGGAATAGTCTATGAGATATAGATATAAGGTCTCTAGAAATTGGCTCGTTAAGAAAGAATAAAGACCTATTCGAGATAGGGACAAGAAGACAGGAATGCGAATGCTTTCCACTAGACAGTGTTTTCTAATTAATTATGGAAAGAGTTCTGTTTCCCCACGACCTTAGTTTCTGCCCTTAGATCCCGTAAAGAAAAAGCCCCCAACCTCATCTGAGTAGAGAAAGGTTCCTATAGGTGAATATGTAACACCGACAGCACGAGTGATACATTAACAAACTCTTGATAATGATCAACCGATCGTTGGGTTTATTAATGAAATATCCACACATATAGGGTTAGTAATGGTTAGAACGTGATGATGGTGAAAGACGATTCACACAAAACACACAGATGATATAATAAAATTACCGTTAATTAAGTAATAGTTAATTAAGAATGAACTGGTGTAAAGTGAAATGATGATGTGATATGATACGTGTTACCAAAATGGTGAGTACTCTACACAGTCCATGTGTCTCTAAATGCTTCTCCTAGATATGAGGATTCACATGTATGCATAAAATGTCCCAAGTTGTTATACGTTATGTCGAGTGGGGTATCTCTAAGCTGAGGACGTTCTGATGAATACTGTTGTCGTACGGAGAACGCTGACGAGATATCTATGTATATTCCTTCACTGTTTGAGTATATCTCTGTAGTGTTGATCAACAGTTAATAGCTGTCATATGAACAAAAGGTCTGTTGTCTAATCTCCCGACGGTACTGGTCAGACTGGATATCTTCACGAAATGTTAGTGATATGTAGACTCATAATCTTGCGTATGTAGTCGTGATTCATATACTTTCGAGTCTGCTTCATAAAATGCGCTTAAGAGTGTGTTGCACGTGGTATAAATATGCGATTCCTCTTTTGAGCTCTTTTGCTTGACTTCAGATAATAATGATCTTTCGAGTGAGTTGAATTTATGATGACTCTGTATTGAACTTGTGATAACGATGTATTGAACTTGTGAGCAAGCAGTATATGGTGACGAAAAATGCTGCGTCCACCTTATGACTTGTGGGTGAGACAATATTCCTTTTTAATTGAGGAATGAAAGATGTTCTATGGCGAATTCTGCTAGCCAAATGTCCGTTTTTGATAACTTATTTCTGGTTAGACGTCAGACACGTTGCGTGTAGACTCAGACTTCTGATGAACTGAAGACACACAAAAGTCTTCGTAAGTTTTTCACATTTAACATCACTGGTTGACTTGCATTTAAACTACTGCTCATTATTCATCTCTCTCTCTCTCTGAGTTCAGTTCTAATGATGTTAAATATCTTGTGCATGAGAGTGTGTGCGCATGGGAGACTGTGATGATGATAAAGGTGAAATATGAACTATTAATTACCTCCTATCATCCTATCATCTTCTAGGAAAATCTTCTGATTTTATTAATCAGTTATGCCAAGAATTATTTGAAACTTTATCTTTCGCACATTTTAGCTGTGAGGTTAAAATAAACAAAAATAAGAAAATGTATTAATAAGTATAAGATCTACTAACCTTCTTTTCCCTCCGCAAAATCCTTTAAGAACACAATTAATCACAGAACTGAATTATCATCCACTCTGAATAAACACGTGTATTAGGCTATGCGTTTTTGGGTTTAATCTCTTCCACACAAGGTAAAAAACTGGACTTCTACACTCTAGTAGATTATGCGGTATTATACATTTCTGGAAGTCACCTGGCCAAGCTGGGCATCCAATGTGGTAAACCAACGCTTGTCTGAACCGCGGTGAGACGTTTTCCCCTGGCCAATCTGGGCGTCCAATGTGGTGTCACAGAAATTACCGCATGCCCATGTTTGATTCGGATGACCATATGTGTTTTTACCTGATTTATCACGATGCAATGTGGGCTTCAAACGATAATGTCGGGCATGTGGACTCAATCAAAGGATTTTATTTCCCCCGATGAAAGAGCAAATGTGGTTCTCTAGATACCGGTTGCGAGTAATCACAACGATGAAATAGCAAACATGGATCGCAAATGTTGCATGAAAGAGCAAATGTCGGAGAAAATACAATACGAAAGATGTAGGAAAAGATAGAGCAATAAGGCCTTTGCGCTCGTTTATCACACAGTGGTGCACCACTTCACATACCTAGGATCTACCATCAATGACAAACTTTCACTTGACACAGATATTGACAGCCGCATTGGCAAAGCTGCAGCTTCCTTTGCCCGCCTCACATCGCGTGTTTGGGGAAACTCCAAACTCACAATAAAGACCAACGCTGCGGTATATATGGTTCTATATGGTAGCTAGACATGGACAACAAATGCTAAGCAAGAAAGAAGGTTCAATACCTTCCATCCACGGTGTCTACGCTACATCCTCGGCATTTCATGGAAAGATAAAGTATCAAATGTCGAGGTGTTGTCATGTGCTGGCCTTGAAAGCATGTTTACACTGCTTAGACAGCGCAGAATACGCTGGCTTGGTCATGTCCCCCGCGTGAAAGATGGTCGCATCCCGAAAGATATCTTCTACGGACAACTGGCAGATGGCAAAAGAACAGTTGAGCGACTGCAGCTGAGGTTCAAAGATGTGTTCAAGAGAGACATGAGGGCACTGGACATAAATCCAGCAACCTGGGAGGATGAAGCTGCCGATCGCACCAAGTGGCGATGCTATCTGCGGCGCCACCTCAATTTGTGCGAAAAGAAGCTCACACAACAAGCAGAAGAGAGGAGAAAACATCGAAAGGAACACCAGGAAAATAAGCAGATGAGGGCTGTCACTTCAGGGACGAATTCCCATAGTCAGTTATGACTGAAGGGGCTATTATTGTACTTACAACGATGACTTGCTATGATGTCTTGTTCCAGGTCAATTTGTAAGTAAGACTATGCAGTCTGAAACTATGGATCTGCGAATGCATCAAAACTGTTAGAGACGCGCGCTCAGACTTTGTTAAGGAGTACAGAAGTACGGGTTACTCATCAGCCCTCAAAACAGCAAGGGAAATAACCTGCTAGGCTGTGATCGAGCACATTTTACAAGAGGTTGAAGCAGAGTTGTCTTCAAGTCTGTCCTAACGAGTAACAAGTCGGGTCTCAAGTCTTTAAGTACGAACCTCGTCGAGTCGCATGTCTCTTAGTGCAAGTCTCAAATCGAGTCACATGTCGCTAACACTAGCTTTTAAGTCGAGTCCCGAGTCGAGCCTCAAATTTGATCTAAAACTGTTAATAGCCACAATCGCACTTTATCGAACAATCGAAACTACAGTATAAATAATAATGAAAAATAATAATATCTACTTTAAGTATTTTTACTATCTTATTTATTTGCTGTTTTTATTCGTTCAAAGTTATTTTTCAGTGTTACATTAAGAAGTAATATCTTCTCGGGGACCCTGCAGTAAGCGACGCATAGCTTGACTGCTTGCGTCAGGGTCAGCGAACCAGAGCTGACCAAGACCCTACTCCGTGTCCACGTGGTGGTCCTGGAAACAGGCTGCATCACTGCAGTCTGGCTGAGGAGTAGGGATCGAAGAGGGAAGGCAAACCCGGTCCCACAAAATGCCGTGCGGAAGTCGGATGTGTCGGCCGAAAGGCGCAAATACCGCAGCTTCGTTGTAAACGGACACAACGCAACCAACGTCCTTTTCACGAGGAAGAAGAAGAATATCTTCTCAACCATGCTCCTCCCCTATCCCCCCCCCCCCCCCCACTTAGAAATATTATCGTCTCAACCCTACTATTCCTATCTCCCCCCTCTTCAACCAGCGTACAACTTTATGGATAGAATGTCTGTTGTTTTTCCGTTGTCTAGTTTTCTACTTCTTTATTTCTTACGAGTGCCTGAAAGCATACCTTTAAGTTTGTCTAATATTTTTTACTGTTTACAGGCCTCGGGTTTCCCTTCCTTATGTGTTATAAATGTTTATAGAATGATACACTTGATCAGCACGAAATCTAGTGAGTTGTTTAAAGCATGACTCCATTCTGCAAAAGCGGGTGTGTCCTAATTTGTCCCATTGTCTGCGCCGTAACTGACACACTCCGCCTTTGGCAAGCCGGGTTGTGTTTGTTGTTCATGGTTGTCTCCCATAGCCTTTCCATCTCCCGGTGGTAGCTGCAAGGCAGCAGGTTGGTTTGTTTACCTTCCCCGTGGCTAGAGCTTATAGCGGCTCTTACTCGCTTGATGCACCCGTCATAGGACATATGGGGGATTTCAGTGGAGGTATCAGTGCCACCTGTTACCCCTCCCCTTCCTGCTGGGAGGACATCGCCGTTTGGTCCGCGGCTGCTTATTCGTCCAGCAATACTGAACAATACAGCCATCCATTGCCCTATCGGGAAGCAAAAACCATCATCCATAACAAGTACAAAAATCAGTGGAAGGAGGAAGGGGATATATACAGCAGAGATGACCCAATCCACCATCTAAACAGATACCAACAGACCACAATTTTCCGCCTGAGAACTGGCCACTGCAGATTACTTGGCCATCTCTATCACCTCAGGATATTCCACACAAATGAATGCCCATATGGAACTGCAATCCAGACCCCAGAACACATTCTCCAGAACTGCCCAACCCATGATGACCCACGACGTGCGACCTGGCCAAGGGTTGCTGAGCTCCAGCAGAAGCTATGGGGCTGCCGCGCCGACCTGGTAAAGACTGTGGACTTCGTCCTGGCGACAGGCCTGCAGATTTAGCATGACTAGAAACTGAACACCAACGGGCTGATCACCCGTTTGCCAGTCACTTCGATTACGGAAACAACAGCAAATGGATTGATTTGCCGTTGCCCTAAAGACGCCAATAGGCGTGATGGGAAACAATGGCAAAGAAAACCTATCTGCTGTTGCCCTAAGACGCCACTAGGCGTAATGGCCACTGACTGCTTTGACGGTCGGTGGCTAAGGACGGAAGAAGAAGAAGAAGAAACTGAACGCAGAAGAAGAGTTTAAAGCAAGGCTTTGGAGCGAAGTTCGGAACTTGGAACAGTGGAAAACAGGTTTTTGCGCGCAGCTGGAGCGCATCCAGAGGAACAAAAACTTTGACAGGTTCGCTGCTCCAGTCTTTTTTTTTTTTTAAAGTAATACTGTCAATACACAATGAACGATATCATTTTAAATACAAAACACATTATCAGCGAAAAAAAAAATTTTGAACACCGATTTGATATTAGTTTATTTTAAACTCTTATCAAAATAGTTAAATTTGAATTATTTATATGTTCCCAACACCGGAATGTTGAAATATCTCACTCAGAAATGTCACTTTGTTTTAAGAAAATGAAGTGTCACATTTATTTAAAAACTAATCAGTTTCTTCCAGCGAAATTTTAACTTTAGATATCTTATTTATAAAAACATTGCCACAACAAACGACAGATGAATTACAGCCTGCAAGAGTGTAGTGAAGTGAATCCGTATGACAACACGCTCAAATTCCCCGCTCAAAACGAACTAGCTATCGTATTTTTAAATCTATAAATAACTACAGTATTTGAAATTTTTCTGAGAGGCAAGTCAAATTTACCGCCAACAATTTATCTAGTGTATTTGAATTTTTATAGGAAACAAGTAAAAAGTTACCGCCCACCCCAAAAATTATCGAAGAGCATAGTATAAATTTAACAACCAATCAAATCGTTTCCATATTTTGTAGTGGTAAAAAAATTTTGGTTGACGAGAAATAAATGCCTATTTTGTGTTTTTGACCGAACGTAGATAATTTATTTCTTAATAACTAAAGATAATTAAAATGAAAGGGATATCTCAAATTATAGCGCTGATATTGCTTAACCTATAGACATAAAGATTCCCTCATAATAAAATTATATTAACTTAGAAAAATTTAATTTAGTGAGATTTTCACATCAGGGTAAGGCCTAATTTAATTACAAAAAAATTACCCACATTTGAATGCAAAGGAATAACTAAAGGAAAACTATGTAGAACGATAGAGAAAAATTGGCCGTTTAATTATCACTTTTGATAATTAAAATCGGTCTACAAATAACTATGATATAAAATGTTCAAATTTAGTTAGATCATACAGACACACTTAGAATCGCATAAATACTAGAATAAAAAATTAGCTTTTTGACTTTCCTTTGATTGGTTCGGTGTATTGCTATAAATAGTAACAAACTTCTGTAGTTTTCCGCCATTGAATACATAAAAATCACACTGAGCTGACGTATACAAAAAAACTGTAGACCAAGCCTTTGCCGGTTGGACTGGTAGAGTGGACTAAGAACCCTTTTACAGCCAGTCAGCTTGAGTGTGTGTGTGAGCTTATTTACCTGAGGGTAAGATTGATAATTTTATTTGCATACTTTGTTAAAGAATTGACCTGTAAAGTAAACAGGCTATGTGTGACATAATTATTTGAAAGTGTAACTGACGACGAGATGTGTTTGGTCACGCTGACCTAAGTAGGAATGTGTGTAATAAGTGCAGGCTTGTTCGAATTGAAAAATTGGTGTATAGTGTTTGCAAATTTACAACAGTGAGTGTTAGAAGCGATTTAATGTAGTATTTTCTTCTGGAGTGACACCCTGTTCATAGATCATGTACTAAACATCTAGGGAAGGTTAGAATAAAGTAATCAACAGGTCACATGCTGTATTGTACTTGCCATGATTATTGTATGGAAGCCAAACATGAACGAGGTACCCAAGCCTTGATGAACCCAGAGAAAGAGTTATGGCATGAAAACTGATGGTAGACAACGGAATTTAAGGTCTTGTGCAACTTGTTAGCACAAAGGCCTGACCACAGTAAGTTTTAATATTTTTAGGGGTGAATTGTTTGAGGCAAATCTCTACATGGAAGGAGTTGTCCTTCTATTTCAGGTTATATCACAAATTTACCTCGTGGCTGCAGTTACTGGAGAAGAAGAACGTGTGGGAGTTGAGAGCTCCAGATAAAACTTGGAGATAGACCCCATCTTCTCAGCCAGGAGTCACAGAGTGTTGATCCTGACTAATATTCAAAGAACTGAAGCAGCGTCATTCTGAAGATAAGTCCTTTAGACAGGCACTGGCAATTCATCCAACCTCATTCACCCAAATAAACTTAACCACTGTGGAATGATGAAAATAGTAGCAGTAGAAATATTAAGCATCAAGAACAGTACGTGTAGTCATTCCAGTGACCCTTTAAAAGACATGGAACACAGTTTCCACCTTATTTATTTCATTATGTAAATAACCTTTCTTGATTTTTATAATTCCTGACCCAACAGATTGAGGTTCAGGAAAATTAAATTGTACAGAAATTTTCATACAGCCTTGCTTAATTAATTTGTATTAAGTTGAAGCTATGTTTGAAATTAAGCATTAAATAAAGTAAATACATTTCCCCTAGACCCGTAGCTAAATCATTTGGGATCAGTAGAGGTAGTGGTTAGGGACTCAGAGATCATCATCATCATCTACTCTGAGAACTTACATAGCTTGACCCCATCTTGATTGTCTATACACCCTTGCTCTTTTCAGAGAAGGGGGTATTTCTTATAAGACCAGTCTCTTATCTGGCACTATCCTGGTATCCTCTGATACCCCTATTTGTCCAGGATAGCCTATACATTTAGTAACATCAAAACCTCTTATGACAAAGAGCCAACACACAAGAAAAACAACAAAGTAATACACTATATGCAATGATGACCACTATACACCCAAATATAAAAAAAAGAGTAAATAATCAATCATCATTGAGAAAAAACTTCCGGTGTTATGTATTGCGGTTCGCACTAATGACCTGTCATCGAAACATCATATTTTTGGTGATGCGTAGATGGCAGGGAGGATAGTGTGATTCGCTTGCATGGCTAGGCGGGGTTGTCGCACGGGGGGTCCAGGGTTCAAATCCTGGGTAAGCCACTCATGTCTTGTTTTTCTGTTGTCTAGTGTTCTACTTCTTTGTTTCCTAAGAGTGCCTGATAACATACCTTTATGTTTGTCTAATATTAATTTAGTATATTGAAAGCAGGACATTATGACAAAATGCCGTCCTTTTTTTAACGTTTTGAGGTCATAACAAGAAACATATCGTTGAGGTACCAGTACTTGCAAATTTAGCCATGGCATCAACAACAACAAAAATTTCATATCGATTCCAATTATTTTAAAGGAGGTTTACAGAAAAGGATCTGAATGAAGTCTTTACATCTGAATTTGAAAGCTTCCACGTTAGGACTTTTGGGAAAAGCAAAGAAGATAACTTCTTTAGTGGAGAAGAAGTGAATGACAAGCTCAGTCAATGTAGCCTCAAGACAAGGGAAGCGAGTTTCAATATGTGGCGACACGTAAATCGTGCTCATCCTGAAAAAAGAGTGCGCCTCTTGTTACAGCTAAGGACGCGAAAGATACAAAACATAGCTGTTGACGCGGCTAAAGGACGTACATCTGGCAGTGGAGAAAATATTTGTTGCCGAACGTCATCTGAAATTGAGAAAAGAAAACTTGCCACATATTTTAAGCCCTCAAAGCTTAGAGTCACCATGGATGTCGATACTTTCTGTGTATGAATTATGAAAATGGTTTAGCTTGAGTTCAATACCGATCACTATATTCAGGCTAAAGATAAGAGGATTTAAGAAAAAAAAATTGTGATCCGTGAAGTGCAAGTGTTCAGCACCTGCGTTGACAGTGCAGCAAACATAACATTGACCGCCAGCCATTTGCAGAAGGACAAGAAAGCCACGCCTGCCTCTGAGAACAGAAATACAAAAGAAAACTGATTGTGCCTGTTAAAGAACCTAACTGACTTCATAATATCTAAATGATGAGGTGCGGTATCCACACTATTCAGTCGGCAATCTAGGATGGACTGAAGAAGTCCTTGCAACGAAATTTGTGGAAAAAATGCAACAAGTTCGCGAATTCAAACTACTGATCCCAGGTATTCGATGTGATCTACACGGGTTATCTGACCTTTTGGATATTGTGACTGGCTGGAGCTCAACATACGCGATGATTGATCGGCTTCTCATTTTTCAATCTTACTGTTAACAAGTGGATGCTGCTGGAACAAGATAACTCAAATTAGTAAAAGCTAAATGTCTTGCAAGGTGACAAAAATGAAGTTGCCCATGGGACTGGCAGCCTCATCATTTAAAACAAATAGCTATGAAGTTGTGCAAGGGGTTGGCAACCTCAACACATTTAAAACAAATTGTCGCAGAAACCACTGCTGCAAGATCATGTGACTGCTTTGTTCAGGTTTCGTGCAAGGGGACTAACTACACCGAACTTACCATCAATTTATTTGCAGGGACAAGAACATTTTTGGTTGAAGTGGAAATAATGCCTATTTTGGGTTTTTGACCGAACTTACATAATTTATTTCTTGATAACTAAAGATACTTAAAATGCAAGGGATATCTCAAGTTATAGTGCTGATATTGCTTAACATATACACATAGAGATTCCCTCATACAAAATTATCTTGACGTAGAAAAATTTAATTTAGCAATATTTTCACATAAGGTTAAGATCAAATTTAATTACAAAAAAATTAACCCCATTTGAATGCAAAGGAATAACTAAAGGAAAGCTATATAGAAAGATAGAAAATAATTGGCAGTTTAATTATCACTTTTGATAATTAAAATCGGTTCACAAATAAATATGATATAAAATAAACAAATTCGGTTAGATTAGACAAACACGCTTAAAACTGCTCAATTCTATAGCCTAGGAAATAGTTAACTGTTTTTAACTCGTCATCTGATTGGTAGGGTGTAGTTTGATAAAAATTAACAACTGCTTATAAGTTCAGCCATTAGACCATAAGCGTACATGCCAAGCTGACATGTTCAGAACGAGTCAGAAGGACAAGCTTTTGCCGTCTGTACTGACAGATCAGAGTTATAGCCCTTTACGGCTGGTCAGCTTATGTATGTGAAGATTCTTTACTTGAGGGTAAGACAGATAATTTTATTTGCATATTGTATTAACCTGTAAGTAACAGGCTATTGTGTGCCATATTCGGTTTCGATACTGCCGAAAGGGATGTGATGTCACGACGACCTAAGTAGGAATGTGCCTAAGGCAGGCTTATTCGGAGTGAAAAAAATGTGTAAAATATTTGCCAATTGGCCTTCTAAATTTGCGACTGTAAGTACAGTATAAATAAATTGATATTGTCTTTTGAAATGACACATTGTTCAAATAACATGTGAGAACATATAGGGAATGTTCGAATGAAGAAATTAACATGTCACAAGCAATGTTGTACATACCCTGACGATTATATGGAAGACAAACAGGAAGGAGGGACATTAACGTAGAATAAATACTGAAGAAGACTGATTACACCAAGCTGAGTGTAGACAAAGGAATTTAAGGTCTGGTGCGACTTGTTAGCACAAGTGGCTGACCTAGGTAGGTATTATTACAGTTTAGAGGTGAAATTGATAGAGGCAGATGTTACATAGAAGGGATTGTCTTTCTTATTTCAGGTTGTATTACAAAGTACCTCGTTGCTGCAGTAGCCTGAAAGGAAGAACATGTTGGAGTGAGTGCTCATGCTACAATTTGAAGCTAGCTCCTTTTCTTCAGTCAGGAGTCACAACGTTGGTGTACAAGTCTAAGATCAACAAAACAGCTGCAATAATCCTTTTTCAGATAAGTCCTTTAAACATCTTCTTCTTCTTCCTCGTTCTCCCTGAAAAGGACGGTGGTTGCGTTGTGTCTGTTTACGCCTAAGCTGTGATATCTGCACCTTTCGGTCGACACATCCGACTTCAGCACGGCATTTTTTAGGGACCGGGTTTGCCTTCCCATTGCGATCCGCACTCGCTCAGCCAGACTGCACTGCTGCAGACTGTTTCCAGGACCACCACGTGGAGGTGGAGTGCGGTCTTGACCAGCTCTGGTTCGCTGGTCCTGATGTAAGCAGTACAGCTATGGGTCGCTGACTGCATTCACTATTGTTGCATCTTGGGGTCCCAGTACTTTATACAGGCACTGACACTTCATCCAACCACATAATTTCACCAAGTAACTATATACCTCCTGTGAGTGATGAAAATAACAGACCTTACAGGGTAGTATTAGTGATAATGTCCAGAACTGTGGGTATAGACTTTCCAGGGACTTTTTGCTGTACACAAATGGACAGAGTTTCCAAAAATATTTATTTTAGCATGTATATAACCTTTTCTTGAGTTTGATACTTCCTGACCCAAAAGTATGAGGTTCAGGAAAATAAAATTGTAGATATACTTTTAAGACAGTCTTGCTTAATTTTCATAACTGTTGAAATTCATAACTGTTTTAAATACATTACTGTTAAGGTCATGTATTAGTGTTGCTTGATCCAAGGGGAAGTAAACCTTAAAATGCTTGTTGTATAAGTTGGATTTTTGCGTTGTGGCGCTTGTTTGCTTATTAGCTGTTGAATTGTTTAAAAAACAATCTTCTCGAAGTTTCGAGAGACTGAGAGTACAGAAGGCGTGGTGAAAGCTGGTCATCTCAAGTGCTGAGATGAATTTATTCTGAGTTGTTTTAAGCGGTCACCCGTGTGTTACCGGGGCCCGAAAGGGGAGCAAAGAATAGTAACACTGTCCCCTGCCAAGCATGTCGTAGAAAGCGACTAAGGAGGGTTGGGCATGGGGCCGGTTACCCCATCCTGTAAAAAATTTAAACCACAAATAACTTCAACAAATATGGACAAGTCAAATAAAGAAAATAAAACACAGCCATCCAAGACAGGGGAAGGTCCTCTCGTGGGGAGGCGTATGATGCAACACAGAGAAAGCCGAAAGGAGTCTGTGTTGCTGACTAACCTTCTTTCTTCTAGGAGAACTTCCAGATTTGGCACCTGGAATGTTCGGACATTAAACGAACAAGGGAAAGTGGCGCAAGTGGCAGCAGAAATGATAGAATACAAAATCGAGGTTTTGGGAATGTGTGAAACAAAGTGGAAGGGGGTAGACAGGAAGAAACTCATCACAGGTGAATTGGTGCTGTCCTCAGGACATGAAGACGAAAGTTCACACCACAGTGAAGGGGTAGCTCTTATGTTATCTAAAGAAGCACAGAAAGCACTCATTGAATGGGAAGCTGTTGGGCCCAGAATAATAACAGCTACTTTCAAAACAGCTAAAAAGAAAATTCAAGTAAATGTCATCCAATGTTATGCACCAACTAATGACAAAGAAGAGTCTGTGAAAGAAGCATTTTATACTAAACTACAGGAAATTATGCCCAATGGGCTGATCACCCGTTGGCTTGTCACACCGATTACGGAAACAACGGCAGATGGATCTATTTGTTGTTGCCCTAAAGACGCCGCTAGGCGTGATGGGAAACTACAACAGAGAAAATCAATCTGCTGTTGCCCTTAAGACGCCACAAGGCGTGATGGCCTCTGACTGCTTGGTCGGTCTTTGGCTAAGGACGGAAGAAGAAGAAGAAGACAGGAAATTATGGATAAAGTAAAAAGAAGAGACATCACAATTTTGATGGGTGACATGAATGCAAAGATAGGTACAGTCAATACCGGATTTGAAGAAGTCATGGGAAAACATGGGCTAGGAGTAATGAATGAAAATGGAGAACTATTCGCAAACTTCTGTGCTTCAAATCAACTGGCTATAGGAGGAAGCATGTTTCCACATAAGAGAATACACAAGGCAACATGGATATCACCAGACCATAGAACAGAAAATCAGATTGATCATATATGCATAAACAAGAAGTTTAGATCATCATTGCAGGATGTAAAGGTATATAGAGGAGCAGATGTGGCATCAGATCACCACCTTCTGATAGCCAAAGTAAAAATTAAACTCAAGAGATATGCAACAATGCAAAATTATAGACAACAGTATAATGTAGGACAGCTAAGAAATCAAGAAACAAGAGACAAATTTGCGGTCACAGTATCCAACAAATTCCAAGTGCTCCAACAGCTGGAAGATGTAGAGAATACAGAAGACTATTGGCAGCAGGTCAAAACTGTATGGAAGGAGACATGTGAAGAAATACTGGGGAAAAGGGAAAGACAACAAAAAGCATGGATAACAACAGAAACCATCAATAAGATAAAAGACAGAAAAAACAAGAAAGCAGAGTTAAACACAAGCAAAAACCAGAAGTTCCAAAGCCAAGGCTCAAGAAGTGTACACAGAAGCAAACAAAGAAGTAAAAAGAAGTATCAAAAGAGACAAGAGGAAGTATATTGAGGAGTTGGCAAGAGAGGCAGAAGATGCTGCAGCCAAAGGAAATATGAGAGAACTGTATAGCAACACAAAGAAGCTAACAGGGAAATACAAGCAAACAAGTTGCCTCATAAAAGACAAGAATGGGAAACTGCTCAGCAATATACAAGAGCAAATGAAGAGGTGGACAGAATATTTTGGGGACCTTCTCAATAGACCAGCTCCACAAAACCCGCCGGACATCCAGCCAGCAGAAGAAGAGCTACAAATTAACGGTGAAAGACCAACGAAGGAAGAAATAAAGAAAGCCATAAAGCTTCTAAGAGATGGAAAAGCATCTGGACCTGATGGCATTCCAGCAGAGGCCATCAAAGCAGATATCGACACGGCTACAGAGATGTTATATAAATTACTTGGTAAAGTCTGGGAAAAGGAAGAGGTACCAGCAGAATGGAAGGAAGGATATCTGGTTAAGTTGCCTAAGAAGGGAAATTTACAAGAGTGCACAAATTATAGAGGAATAATGTTACTATCAGTGCCAGGAAAAGTATTAAACAGGATTATCCTTGAGAGATTAAAAGAGTCCATAGACAAGAAACTGAGAGATGAACAAGCAGGTTTTCGACAAAACAGATCATGTACAGACCAGATAGCCACTTTGAGAATAATAGTTGAACAAAGTCTGGAATGGAATACACCACTATACATCGGATTTGTGGACTACGAAAAGGCATTTGACAGTGTAGACAGAGAATCACTTTGGAAATTGTTGAGGCATTATGGAGTTCCCCTGAAGATCATTAATTTAATAAAGAAAACATATGAAGACATGACATGCAGAGTTCTTCACGAAGGACAGCTTACAGAACCGTTTGGGATAAGAACAGGAGTGCGACAGGGATGCCTCTTGTCTCCATTTCTTTTCTTGCTGGCAATAGATTGGGTTATGAGATCATCGGCAACACACAACAGAAATGGAATCCAGTGGACTCTGACTAAGCAGTTGGATGATCTGGATTTTGCTGATGACTTGGCTCTTCTGTCCCATAGCCGTAATCAGATGCAGGACAAATTGAAAACACTCGATGAGAGGTCACAGCAATTGGGTCTGAAAATACACAGGGAAAAGACAAAAATAATGCGAATAAATGCAGGTAATGATAACAGGGTTGAACTTGAAGAAACACCAATACAAGATGTAGAATCATACACATATCTTGGCAGTAATATAGACAAAGTTGGAGGGACAGACAGCGATATCAAAATAAGAATACAAAAGGCAAGAGGAGCTTTCATTGCATTGGGAAATATATGGAGATCAAGAGAAATAGGATCCAACACGAAAATAAGAATCTTCAACTCAAATGTGAAGTCAGTCCTATTGTA
The DNA here is from genome assembly GCA_024509875.1 of Oreohelix idahoensis. NCBI lineage: Eukaryota > Metazoa > Mollusca > Gastropoda > Stylommatophora > Oreohelicidae > Oreohelix > Oreohelix idahoensis. The sequence goes on along the minus strand of JAMPIV010011099.1, from coordinate 246,074 downwards.
TGGCTCAGAGACATGGAGAACAACAAAGACAACAACCAAAAAGCTACAGACTTTCATAAATGGGTGCTTGCGTAGAATAGAGGGATTAAAATGGTATGACAAGGTTACCAACGTGGAACTGATGACAAGAACTAGACAAGTGCCAGTGGAACAAGAAATAAGAAGAAGACGATGGCGATGGATAGGACACACACTGAGAAAACCTGTTGATAGCATTACAAGGCAGTCCTTGTTCTGGAACCCCCAGGGCAAGAGAGGCAGAGAAAGACCAAGAAGTACATGGAGAAGAGAGTTGGAAACAGAGGTGAAAATGATGAGGAGAACATGGAAAGAACTTGAGATGATGGCCCGTGACAGGAGGACTTGGCATGTGTTTGTTGAAGGCCTATGCTCCTTGGGGAGTGGAGGGTTATGAATGAATGAATGTTTTGAGCGGTGAGCGATTGTCTCTCGCGGCTAGTCCGCGCATGTGTTATTAACTGAGCTGTGTTAGAGCAGCCGATTATCGTGACAGTGTGTGCCTGCGCAGTGTACTGGGAAGATGTCTAGCGGTGTTTTTCGCTGTGTGTGTACGGGATATTTTGTAAATGCAGTGTAGGCAGTCCCTTTTTGGATATTGATGTGAATTTAAGCCATGGATTTAAAGAGATTTATGAGGCCACATTATGGTAACTGCTGTGTGTGCAGTCTTTTGAGTATTCTGAGAAGTGAAGAGATTTATGAGGCCATATTATTGAAACTGCCGTGTGTGCAGTCTTTTGAGTATTCTGAGAAGTGAAGGGATTTATGAGGCCATATTATTGTAACTGCCGTGTGTGCAGTCTTTTGAGTATTCTGAGATGTAAAAAGATTTGTGAGGCCATATTATTGTAACTGCCGTGTGTGCAGTCTTTTGAGTATTCTGGGAAGTGAAGAGATTTATGAGGCCATATTATTGTAACTGCCGTGTGTGCAGTCTTTTGAGCAGTCTGAGATGTGAAGACATTATGAGGCCATATTATTGTAAACTGCCGTGTGGGCAGTCTTTATAGAGCTGAGATATACTTCGTGCTTTTCACTGTAAACTGTGTATTTAATGTCAACGTGATTGTGTTGTGACGTAGTAAACCATTATTAAATGTCACCAGTCGGTTCAACGCTCCATGACTCCCATGTACGTACCTGTGGTGTGAGTGACTGTATCAACACACACCCACTTCAACATTCCTGACACAGCGACAGAGAAGTACCTCATATTTATAATTAGCCTGTGTGGCGTTTTTCTAAGAAAGTCTTTACTTCAACAGAAGTGTTAAGAAAACATACTGCATCGGAACGTATTGCAGCAACCCGACTGTATCAATTACCCTAGACACTTTGCCAAAATAACAACACACAGTTAACATACTCTTGGTGAGATCTCAAGAGGTAGCAGATAGGGACCCAGAGAACTTCATCATCTATCATTTCTTACACTTGGAACTTACATAGCTGGACCTCACCTTTATTGTCTATACAACAGAAGTGATTGCGTCATTAATAGGCTGAACTGCCCATGATAAACTTCCAGTGTTATGTATAGAGGTTCGCACTAATGACCTGTCATTGAAACATCCTTTTTTGGGGATGCGTAGATGGCAGGGAGGACAGTGTGATTCGCTTGCATAGCTAGGCGGTGTTGTCGCACGGAAGGTCCAGGGTTCAAATCCTGGGTAAGCCACTCATGTCTTGTTTTTCTGTTGTCTAGTGTTCTACTTCTTTATTTCCTACGAGTGCCTTATAACATACCTTTATATTTGTTTCATATTAATTTACTGTTTACAGGCCTCGTGGTTTCCCTTCCTTATGTGTTATAATTGTCTATACACCCTTGCTCTTTTCAGAGAAGGGGGTATTTCTCATAAGACCAGTCTCTTATCTGGCACTATCCTGGTATCTTCTGATACATCTATTTGTCCAGGATATCCTCTATTTAATAACATCTAAACCTCTAATCACAGGTCCGTAGGGGCGGTTTGGTTTTTGAACCCCGCACTTGAAAACTGGTGTTTTTTGTGTGCAAGGGATACCCGGTTCAACCCCATGTGTTTCATAATTTGGGTTTATAGTGTTTATAATGGGGGTAGGGCTGGAGTGTGTAAGGGATAGTACCTCACGGTGAGAGGCAGTCACTTCCTCTTTTTGAGGATGGCCTGGATCCTATTTGGTTCCCCCACTCCAGTTCAGCTCATGTATGGCTCCTCGAGTCTGCTTGTGTACGGCAGCGCCACCCCCCGGGCAACGGCTTTGACTGGCCGGCCAAACTACATGAGTAAATTGAAAAAGGGAGGTCCCCCTTAAACAGTACACACAACTGCTGGCCGAACGGGCGGATGATCAATAATATTTTGACAACGGCTTCTAGGGCAGGAGTTGGAAAGGCCTGGTATCGGGCTGAGGGCGCACCACGGACTGTAATGGTAAGCGGCCAGAACCATCCAGAAAGCAATGGCAAACTACTGGATGTACAATGCCAAGAAATCCATAATGGCTAATCTGAATACTACACAAAGATCTGGTGGTGAGGCCCCCAGGCCAGGCAGATCATATTTAACTGGGGAAGAGATCGTTGGCAGCGTCAGTACAGGTAATCGTGATGACGGCCAAAAGCCTGACTGTGTTACCACGGAAAACCATGTCATCGGTCTTAGAAAAATAATCAAAATAGGAACATGGAACGTCAGAAGCTTATACCAAGGAAAACAGTACATAGTGAAGAACGAGATGGAAAGACTAAACATCGATATCCTGGGCATCTCAGAGCACAGATGGTCGGGCCAGGGACACTTTTCGATTCCATCAGGAGGAACATTCATATACTCAGGCAAAGAGAGAGGAGGTCAGAGCGGCGTAGGCTTCTACCTGTCTAAAAGGACAGCTGCCTCACTATTAGGATATAATCCCATAAATGACCGCATTGTCACAATCAGACTGAAAGGAAAAAGAAAGAACATCACAATTATACAAACATATGCGCCAACAGCAGCTGCTGAAGAACAGGAAATTGAAGATTTTTACAATGAACTGCAAAATGCATTAGAGGAAAGCAAATAAGCAAGATATTAGGATAATAATGGGAGATTTTAATGCCAAAGTTGGAAACGAAAGATTAGAACATGAAAAAAGAGTGAAAGGAAGTTATGGATTGGGCCAGAGAAATGAGAGAGGAGAACGCTTGACAACATTCTGCCTAGAAAACAACCTAGTCATCACGAATACTCTTTTTATGCAACACCCTAGAAGACTATATACATGGACGTCACCGGACGGAAAAAGCAAGAACCAAATAGATTATATCTTAATACAACAAAGGTGGCGATCTTGTATCTCATCCATCAAGACGTTCCCAGGAGCAGACTGTGACTCCGACCATGAACTTCTTGCTGCAAACTTCAAGATCAAATTGAAAAAAGTCGTTACAAGCGACAAAGTAATACGTTATGACACAAGCGCCATACCAGAAGAGTACAGTGTCGATATTCAGAGCAAATTTGACATTCTTATGGCAGTACAGGAGGAAATGACACCAGATGAACTTGCTAATAACATCAGAGATGTATATATTACAAATGCACAGAGGTTAATTCCTAAAAGAAGCATAAAGAGACGAGAATACATCTCAGACGAAACACTGAAGTTGGTGGTAGAGAGAAGAAAAATGAAGTCCAAAAAAGATACAGAAAATCAGGAGTTGTACAAGGAATACACAAAGCAGATTAAAAAACGAGTCAGACAAGACAAACAACAATACATAAACGACACCTGCAGGAAAATAGAGGAAATGCGCGAACAGGGATTGAGTAAGAATATGTTTTCTGAAGTAAGAACATTGAAAAACAGCAACTTTAAATCATCACCTCGAGCAATAAACGACAAGAAAAGCGACACTCTAACAGAACGTAAAGATATTCTGAACAGATGGAAGGAGTACTGTCAAGAAATGTATACGGAAATAAACAAAGCGGCAGATAACAACGTCATGAATGAAGCGGAACGTGAACCAGAACCTACCATAGAGGAAGTCCGGAATGCAATCAAACACTTAAAAAGTGGAAAATCTCCTGGTTGTGATGAAATAACAGCTGAAATGATACAGGCAGGAAGAGAAGGCAGCGCTCGTATATACCATGCATTATGCTGCAAGATCTGGCAAAGCGGAATTTGGCCCAAGGAATGGAAAAGATCAATTTACATACCCTTGCCAAAAAAGGGCAACCTGAAACTGTGCACAAACTACAGAACTATAGCTCTTATAAGCCATGCCAGCAAAATACTTTTACAAATCATAATGAAAAGGATGCAACAAAAGCTAGAAACAGAAATAAATGAAGTACAGGCGGGTTTTCGACCAGGTAGAGGCACTAGGGATCATATATTCAACATGAGGATCATCATAGAAAAGTGTAGAGAATTCAACGTTGACCTACATACTTGTTTCATTGATTACACAAAAGCTTTCGATTGTGTACAACATCAGCAGTTATGGGCTATTATGAAAAATATGGGATTTCCAAACCACCTTATACAACTCATCGCACTGCTGTACCAAGAACAACAGGCAGCCGTAAGAATAGAGGGGGAAACATCAGAATGGTTTGAAGTACAGAAAGGAGTAAGACAAGGCTGTACCCTTTCCCCTTACCTGTTTAACATTTATGCCGAGAATATCATGAGAAACGTAAGAGATGACCAAGAACACACAGAGTTTGACTCATTTAACATCGGCGGGTACCAGATCCCGGAAATCAGATATGCTGACGACACAGTCCTCCTATCGACCAACCCAGAAGGACTTGAACAATTACTTCTGTCCACCAAAAAACACAGCGAGGCCCAGAATCTATACCTAAACACCAAGAAGACCAAAGTATTGACAACAGACAAAGTAAAGACCAAACCAGAAATTGAAATTGATAACGAAGAACTGGAAAGTGTCAATGAATTCGAATACTTAGGATCAATCATTAACAGCTCTGGCGACTGTGCAGTAGAAATTAAAAGAAGACTTGCAATTGCTTCACATAAGCTAATACAGATGAAAAACCTATGGCAAGGCACAAGCAAAGAAACAAAGTTACAACTGATCAGAGCATGTATATTCCCAGTAGCAACATATGGCTGCGAGACTTGGACACTCAATAAAACAGTTGCAAAAAAGATTACATCATTCGAAATGAAATGCTACAGAAGGATGTTGAGAATACCCTGGACAGAAAAAAAGACCAACAGAGAAGTACTGCACTCACTAAATGTACAGGAACATTGGCTCCTAAATACCATCGCAATAAGGAAGCTGAAATTTTTCGGTCATATAAAAAGACATAATAGTCCGGAAAAAACAGTGATGGAAGGCATGGTCCCTGGAAAAAGGGGAAGGGGTCGACCTAGACGACGGTGGACCCAGGACATCACAGAGAGTCTGAACTTGTCTTTGGCTGATGCAGGTCGACTTGCCCAGAATCGTGATGCGTTCAGAGCAGCTGTAATGGAGACAACGTTCTGGAAAGAATACGTCACATGATGAGTGTTTATAATTCCATATAGTGTATTACTTTGTTGTTTTCCTTGTGTGTTGGCTCTTGCATCTGCCGTTTGTTGTGGCAATGTTTAATGTCTATAGTGCTTGTGATGTATCTTCTTCCATGATACTGTCGTAAATTTTTTAAAGATAGGTCTAAAATATGTATGGTCCGGTCTGAGCAGAGGTGATATTGGTAATTATGTGAGATTAAAGGTGTAAGAAATAGATTTTTCACGAGGGTTATAGTGTAAGAGGAAGTTCAGTCTCTGGAGTGAGTATTTTCTCTAATCCAGCCTATCTATTACGATTATATTTTAATCAGGCGAACTTTCTCTCCTTATATCAAATATAAGTTTCACTGCACCCACGTACACACACAAATATGTGACGAATACGCACAGACGTGAAAACAAACTATGGATAACAGATATGGGTAGGGGTTTAACCAACACATTAACTTAAGTTTTGTAACGTTTATTATCATATAAACTGCTCACAACATCAAACATATAAATATCAATAAATCATAGTACAGACAATGGAAAATAACCCCATAAAAATGCCCTCCCCTCTTGTGAAGAAAGAATGATCCTCAAAAGAAGTTTAAAAACCCAAAGGTCAAAGGTTAGCATTAGGGTATGGAATATTCAGTAAAGAAAAAAAGAACACGTTCCTAGTTAAGCGATCCCGTAACTATTCAGTTCAGTGTGATAAAAAAATGAAGTTAGTATAATGATTGTAACAAAGGGAAATATTTTTCGCTCTCTCTGACTTTCACTCTGTCATTCCTGTGGCCACAAACATACTCGCTTACCCAGTACTTGGCGTAAGTGTCGCTTGGAAAAATAAAAACCACTAACAATGGTATGACCTATCGTGTCAGGTTGATTGCCAGGTCTGGCCCCAGACTAGCCTTGGTACTTAATAATAATTTCAAGGTAATCGCCAGAATTGGTGCGTTAATTGTTTTCCTAGATGAGTCATGTACCACCTCATATAGTGGTTGAAGTAAGGCGTATCCGGGACTGTCACAGTTATAGAAAGAAAAAAATAGTTCCTGTACTGTCTAACCTCTGGTTGTTGAGACAACTGTTACGTGATGCACACTGGAAAGTATAAATTCTATCGGCTTTTCTCTGAGTTGAGGGCCGGTTATGAAACAGTGAATTCTCCTGGTACAATCCAATTGAAAAAACTACTGTCATAAGTCGAGAAACATGTTATATATTTTTCGTCACAGCGGGCTGATAAAATTTGATAGAAAATGAATCTGGCATTTTGTAAGTTAAGGTTAATATTATTCTTATTGTTTATAGTTTGGCCTCTCTCGTGAATGAAGAAAGTGGACCGCACAGGTCAAAATCGAAGACCCAATAATAACAATAATGTCGCTGGTAGCCTATAAGACCACTGGTTCGCTGGTTTTTGATCGAGCCTAAATTTAGGAAGACACAAAACAATTTAACCCAAAATGACAATACTATGTTATCACGCGTAGTGTGATCTCTGATTCTCTCCGTCCTCTAATTAACTTCAAAGGCACATGGTATCTTAGTCTAACCTATCGCGCTTCGCTTCAGCGGATACTCTTTGGGTGTCAGGTGTGCGCCTTTGCCCTCCCAGTAAACACTCAGCGCATAATGTCAGCGTTAATTTAATTAATTCTCCGTTAACACATATCGCTGGTCATTACTAGCTATTGATGGTTGGCGTCTATCGTTTTAACCCATGATATAAACACTAGTCATTTAAAAACATTTACACACAACGAAATATAATGCGCGTACTACTCTGTCACACTTAACATTATACTTAAGTCCTCGAAAAATGGTTGATGGATTTTACATCACTAAACCACTGTTAAGAGAATATCTGCGCGTTCCTATTTCGCTAGTTTTAACGCTAGGGAAATAGCAGTGAATAAACTAGTAAAACTGTTAACACATTTAAAACTTAAGCACAACATAAAATATTTCCACAATCAGAAATTTAAATCCCCACGGGACAATTTAACACATTTAGCGAATAAAATGGTTCCTAGTCTGACGTGAGTAGATTCTTCCAAAATGTCTGATAGACTGATATTTGACTCGGGAGAGACGGCAGCATATATACAAACTTGGTGTAATTATCTCTAAAGGATGCCAAAAGTCACACTTAGGGCGTTTCAGGAGAAATCGCAAGCTTGGCTTCACGAGATAAAAAAAATTCTACGGTTCCTCTGTTCGACGTTGCCAATCGACAACGAAAGCTTCTGATATCAACGATTGTCTCCCTGTATGTACAACATCACAGGATTTGCTTCCCCTTGTAGAGAACTTCAAAGCTGTTTACCTTCCACGTATTTTGGTCACGTGCAATCTGCCAGTCATCGTAATATTGACTGCTCCGCTGGCGTGAGAACTTCTGTTAGACAAGCGTTCTACGCTCACCTGAATGAGTGACAGTTTCGAACGTATGTAAACAAACTCGCAGCTCGTGCAAGCAGAAAGAAAATAGGCGTGGCTTCAACTTATGTCTACAGGCAGCGAATTTCATGGCTGATGCGTAGCAAAAATTATAAACATTAGATGGGGAAGCAAAGGTGGACGGGTCACTGTTGCACTATTTACATATATGCGTGACAGATACTATATTGCTCTCTCTCTCTCTCTCTCTCTCTCTCTCTCGCTATTGACATCTTTTTATCTGCTGGGCTTTTGGATTGGTGGTTTTTGTTTGTTTTTTTTTTATATTTTATTTTAGGGGCGGAAAGGAACATGATTTTGAAACGGAACGAAGTGAAATCTCTTGGCAAACGAAACCAAATAACAGTGAACCTTCAAACTATCGATGTAGCTTGAAGAAAGTTTTCATAAATGAAAGGCAAAAATTCAAATATTTTGCAAGGACATGGTGGACATACATCTAATAAGGAGTTATATCCTCCATGCAGAAATGCAAATAAAAGCTTTTTTTTAGAATATCCAGTCTCTTGGCAGAGTTTATGTTGATCCACGGTATCTGACTCTTCTAACATCAAGGAAAAAACAAAAGGCAAAGGATGGGCTCCTTGATATTGCTCGACAACTCGAAAAATCAAATTTATTGTTACTTTTGAAGCTATAGGCCCATAAAAGTAACATGAGGTAACGCTGAAACTTTTGCTTATGATCTATACGAGTGGTTCCAGTAGCAATTGACCTAGAAGATGCTTATAACAGTGTGAACTTTGCAACATTAATGAACTGTGTAATGGCTTGCGGTGTTAACCCTTGGTTTAACGAGATGGACAGCAGCTGTCTTAACTGAGAGATTAGTGGCATTTCGCTTAGGAACATGGGCATCAGACCCAATGCCAATTTATCCTGGACTACCCCAGGGTTATCCTCTGTCATCGGTGGTGTTTAATATCTATTCAACAAAAGTAGCCACCTTTCAGCCAACTGGGTTGGGACGAACACTGACTTTTGCTGAGGACTTACTCGTTTACAGAACTGGCTCTGACCAACAGCAAATGGTTAACAGCATACATGGGACACTACATAATAATAATAATAGCCCCTTTAGTCATAACTGACTATGGGAATGCGCCCCTGAGGTGACAGTCCTCAGCTGCTTATTTTCTTGGTGTTCCTTTCGACGCTTTCTCCTCTCTTCTGCTTGTTGTGTGAGCTTCTTTTCGCCCAGTCTGGGGTGGCGCCGTAAATAGCATCGCCACTTGGTGCGATCGGCAGCCTCATCCTCCCATGTTGCTGGATCCATGTCCAGTGCCCTCATATCTCTCTTTCACACATCTTTGAACCTCAGCTGCGGTCGCCCAACCGCTCTCTTCCTATCTGCTAATTGTCCGTAGATGATATCCTTCGGGATGCGACCATCTTCCATGCGGCGGACATGGCCAAGCCAGCGTAGTCTGCGCTGTCTAAGCAGTGTATACATACTTTGAAGGCCAGCACGTGACCACACCTCGACATTTGTCACTTTATCTTTCCATGAGATGCCGAGGATGTGGCGTAGACACCGTAAATGGAAGGTATTGAGCATTCTTTCTTGCTTAGCATAGGTTGTCCAGGTCTCGCTGCCATATAGGAGTGTGCTGGTGACGCAGACGTTATATACCGCAGCTTTGGTCTTCGTTGTGAGTTTAGAGTTTCTCCAAACACGTGATGTGAGGCGGGTAAAGGTAGCTTCAGCTTTGCCAATGCGGCTGTCAATATGTGTCAAGTGAAAGTTTGTCATTGATGGTAGATCCTAGGAATGTGAAGTGGTGCACCACTGCTAATTCATAGTTATCGATAGGGATAACTGGTGCAGCACCCACATCCTGACTCAGCACACTTGTTTTCTTTAGACTTATTGTGAGGCCAAAGTCCTTGCATGCTTGGGTGAAGCGATTCTTCAAGCTCTGAAGCTCCTGTTGGCTTTGGGTGACGACTGCAGCGTCATCAGCGAACAACAAGTCTCTTATAGTGACCCTTCTGATTTTTGTTTTTGCATTCAGCCTTGAAAGATTAAACAGATGGCCATCTGACCTAGTGTGAAGGCATATTCCTTTAGTTGCATCTCTAGATGCATGTTTCAAAAGTAAGGCAAAGAAGATCCCGAACGAACGAACTTTATTTTCGAAGGGTAAAGAATTGGGCGCGCAGGCCCGTCTAACATTCTGCCCTTCCACTCTCATTAATCTTGCATACTATATCTTTCATTTCCACATGATATGAGGATTTTGAAGATTCCATCCCTACTAACCAGGTCAAATGCTTTTGGCGATATATAAAGGCATTTTCTGGAGAGGCCATGTTTAATTGGTGCAAGGACCCTGGCGCGTCTGGAGCAGAGATTACTATTTCTTATTTGTCATCAGCTAGTCACATCGGTCTTTGAGTATGAGCTGGGAATACTCACGCTGTCAGTAAAACAATGTGAACGACTAGAACGCATTCAAAATGAAGGGATGCGTATAGTCGTGAGCTGTACGCGAGATACTCCCATTGTGACAATGAGGTACATGATTGAAGTGTTGTAAATTAGATCCAGGTATGCGATGGTCCAGGCAAAAGCCTATATGCGAGTAACCACAGACAAACGACAAACCCTGCATAGAAACATAGCTGACAAGAATAAAGAGAGGGATGTCATGGATGGCACAGGCAGAGACAACGATCAAGCAGGTGACTACAGATGAAAATATATTCAAAGGGGAAGAGTGGAGTATGTCAGATGAGAACTGGATTAACTACCAGTAGGTCATCCTCAGCCTTGGTAGAGAGTGTCGAACTTGGGGCAAAGGGAAAGCGGAACTGGAGATTAATCAACTGAAACTAGATCATGCCGAGGATAATGATGCCAATGTGTATACAGATGGGTCTGTGATCTGTGGTGGGAAATCAGGTTGGGGCTTCTCTGCTAAGGTAAAGGGCAGAATCGAACATAACGGGGCGTACAGGATAGCAACTTCCAGCACGAGTATGGAGGTAGAGGCAGTTACTGCAGCCTTAAGGTCGATATCTGAAACTTCATTAACAAATACAGTCATTGTGTCAGACTCTCAGTCCATGCTTCGAAAGGTTCAAAATGGTTGGCTACGGCATGAATGGGAAACATTCATAGAAGCTTCGAGTCTGCAGGAGCTGGTGTGGATCTACGATCCTGGTCAAGCAAGGGTATGCGGTAATGAGAGAGCTGACAGACTAGCATCAAGAGCACCCATAACGGGGACATTGGATATGGATACGGGAGAGACACTGAGAAAAATTAATGATCGCCTATTAGAGAATGAAACTACAAAAGATGAATCATCAAGGTTAAGACTGTTGGAATTTGACATCAAACGTAAGGCTAGTAGAGATGGACGGATGAGAGGATGCATCCATCGTGTACACAAATAGCGAGCTACAGGAACTGTTAGCACTCACACTCTTCGACATATACTGAAGGAGACTTAGCACCTATGGGTTTGCCCGGAGTGAAATGATATCGATCCTGTTCAACAATAACAATACCACATCCTCAAAAACAGCAGGCTGGTCTCTAACATCCTTCACCACTACGAACTTGTTTTCCGTCCTTCTCAAAGAGTATGAAGATTTCATTAGATGGAGGTATTCAGACACAAATACTTCAGAAGATGATGACTTCGAAAAGGAAATGAATAAGCAGGAAAGACGCCATCAGGTTTCTGCGATTCATAATTGTAATGAGAGAAAGTTTTGGCCTCTGGATTATATTCAAGGACATCATAAAGACAGCTGCCGCAGAAGCATGTGGTGAAGTCCGACTTGGGAACAAGAGAAAGAGGACACCTTGATGGACAGAGGAAATCAAAGAGAAAATAAGAGAGAAGAAAATGGCATGGAAACAATACTTAGGAGCTAAAAACACAACAGGACAAATGGAGAAATATAGAGAATATGGGACACTCAGAACAGAAGCAAAGAACAAGGTGCTAGCAGCAAAACAGAAGTCCTAGGAAGAATTTGGAGAAAAGCTAGAAGAAGATGCGCAAGAAAACCAGAAATTGTTCTATAAGACCCTAAAGAACACGAGGAAGGAAAAACAATGCCCTCTACAGCAAACCATAAGTCAGAAGAGTTCAGGACCACCACTGGTGTAAGACAAGGTGATATCAAGGCGTGTAAGGAGAGAACAAGAAAGTATTCAGTGGGGTACTGGAAGATGAGACAGGTCTGTATTTTAGAGCTGGCATTTGCTGAGGATGTTGCCCTGATTGCTAGATCAGATGCACATCTCCAATCCAACCTGCAAGTCTGGAAGGAAGAGCTGGAGAAGAGAGGGATGTTCATAAGGAGCTCTAAAACAAAATCCATGGTGATATCACGAGAAGAAAGAAGACATCAGATTAAGCTGGGAGAACAGGTCCTGGAGCAGGTCGACCACTTTAAATACCTCGGATCTATTATAGACCGAAATGGGGGCATCAAAGAAGAGTTGGCCACTCGAAACGCAGCAGCTGGGAGACTTTTTTCAGGCCATAAATCGAGGATTCCTCAGCAAGAGAGAGGTTGGTAAGAAAACGAAGATGGCTGTATACCGCTCCACCTATGTCCCAGTCTTGACATATGGATGCGAGTCATGGGCAATGACTACAACCCACAACAGCCAGATCCAAACCTGGGACCTCAAGACGCAGCAATAGAGACCGCAGTCAGCGACTCATAGCTTGACTGCCTGCGTCAGGACCAGCGAACCAGAGCTGGTCAAGACCGCACTCCACCTCCACGTGGTGGTCCTGGAAACAGTCTGCAGTTGTGCAGTCTGGCTGAGCGAGTGTGGATCGAAATGGGAAGGCAAACCCGGTCCTAAAAAATGCCGTGCAGAAGTCGGATGTGTCGACCGAAAGGTGCAGATATCACAGCTTAGGCGTAAACAGACACAACGCAACCACCGTCCTTTTCAGGACGAACGAAGAAGAAGATCCAAACCTCAGAAATGAGGTATCTGAGGAAGGTGGTTGAAGTAACAAGAAGAGACATGGTCCGCAACCAGACGATACGTCAAAGCCTTAAATCCCACCCCCTGCAGACCCAAGTAGAACAGTCCCAACTAAGATGGTTTGGCCATGTCTGCAGAATGGGAGAAGATCGGATACCACGACAAGCATGGGAAACAAAGAGCCATGGATCCAGACCCCCAGGACGACCCAGAGTCCGCTGGAAGTACAACATTAGACAATCTTTGAAGGACCGAGGACTAGAATGGAACCAGGCCAGGAGGAAGACAGCCGATAGGATAGTCTGGCGCTCTCTCTTCCAAACCTCTAAACCTCACGGTAGAAGGAGAACGACTAAGTAAGTAAGTAAGAGAAAGTTTTGGAAAGATTGTGAGGCGATGGAATATATTCGTAGACTTAAGTTGAGTTTCTTTTTATTTTATTTTCCCTGTAGCCCATTTGCAACTATCCACATCACATTCAGGTTGCACGAAGAGTCACTTTGAGCATGTCAACAACTCAAGCAAATGTGTAGTGACTGTTTTCGAATTTAAAGTTAATTTTAAATGAACTGTGTCAGGCTATGGAAGACGATTTGATTGCAGAAATAATTTATTAGAGAATGAAATATGAATGTAAGAATGATTCTATTTTAAGTGGCATAGTTACAGTGTGCATTCTTTAACTTAAAGTTAAATATTAAAAAAAAACTGAGTTGGAGCTCGGAGCGGAGATGGTGCAGTCCTGATGGATGTCGGGGTGGAGCTGTTTAAAAATTTGACTGCTCCACAGTCCTGGTTTTGAGAACGTATGATTATTATTGCTGTCAATATTATTTCTGTCTGACGCAAGGAAAAATTTTAGCCCCGAGATCCAGAGTGTTATCTTTCCATAGGTGAGGAATGTTAATGTTTAGACTGTTGCTTCGTCTCCGCGAGGTTTGTCTAACAACAGTGTCCAAGTATGTCTGATAAGCAGAAGTCAGTGTGTATACATAATGGGATTTTAGTCTGGGTGATATCGCTTTAAAGAAAGCTAATTTTCGGTTTCTCCTTAATTAAGAGTGCATCGTGAACGAGGATGGCGAGTCGATTTACCAGAATTGGCTAGTCTTGAGTCGAGTCGCCAATATCTACATCTCTAATCGTGTCTTGAGACGAGTCGCTGTGATGACTTAAGCCCGACTCGATTCCGAGTCCATTTACTCGAATCGACAACACTGGATTGTAGCCGAGGGAAGAAGCGGTTGATCGAGTGATGAAACACCAACACTTGCCGAAGACAAGTGTTCCATTCGGTAGTGGGTGTAAAGGAAAGTGCCCTAGCGTAGACCAGGGTTTTTTTAGCCTGTGGTCCAAGGACCCCTTGGTGGCCTATGAATGAATACTAGGGTGTCTGTGTACCGAACTTGAACATTTGAATTTTATTTTTACCAAAATTTTTATTACAAAGAAAGATTGTTTTATTTAAATAAATATTTTTTTTTTGTACAGATTATTTATGTATTTTAGTTTGACTATATGTAAGCTTCACGATTTATTGATTTATTTATGATTATTATAATTTTGGGTAATAAAATGTATTATTTGTATGCAAATACTTTAATTATGCGTCTATGTAAGTTTTTTTCAAAGAAGGGGTCCGTAGTCTTCATCGGACAATCAAATGGGTCAGTAGCCTGCAACTGATAACCAAAGGGATCCATGGCACAAGAAAAGCTAAGAACTCTTAGCGCCGACAGAAGACCTACGTTTGCTAAAAGGCATGAAGCAGGCAAACTTGATAATACCACATTGACTCCAGGTAATGCGAGCATGAAGTGTTTGCTCAAGACTGCGTAATAACGCCCGATCCTACAGTAGAATGGACTTGAAATACGGTTTTATTGTATAAACCACGATTTGTCTAGACAGGTAGTCGGATTTGCGACCAGCCATTTGATACAAGTGAGCGGAAATGTCTGATAAGCCAGACACCCAGACTGCCGAAATTATCTGAGATAACATTATGGGTGGAGCCGCGGTAGCGCAGTGGTTAGTGCACTGGCTTCCTAGCTCGGTGGTACATGGTTCGATACCCAGTTGAGGTAGGATTTTTTAGACCACAAACGGCTTCGGGGTCGACCCAGCCTCAAAAATTGGGTACCAGAGCAACTCTGGGAAGGTTAAGGCGGCCGGCATGATGCTGACCACATCACCCCTAGTGTGCTGATGCTCAAGAAAATATGGGCCTAACACTAAATTCCCAATATGCCTCAATGGGCGTGTAACTGGATCCTTTACCCTTACCTTATACCATTATGGGTTATCTCAGTCTTTGGAGATATTCGTAGAAGTGATTTTGCAAATGTGATAATGGAAACATTCAGAGATCACAATTCCATATAGGGAAAGTGACATTTGTATTTACTACTTCGGTGCCACAAAGAAAAAAAAAGTCCATAAGGAATATTCTGTGATAACCAGCACTTTTTGGACGCCATTGGCTAGCATGTGAGAGGTTGAAATACATTCATTCTCATTGGAAGGCTGTCGGAAATGCCACGAAGTAACCAACATGTGAGCGCGGGCCGAAGCTGCGAAAATAACTTAGCACATTTCGGACAGATCACACTGCATTACCGAATCGTCAAGCAGACCGATCGGATTGAAGTCATGAAACAATAGAAGTAAAGACTCTGACTTTAAATAGAACTGAACTTAGTGGAACACTTTTGAACATTACAGCCAGGAAACTCTAAGTAAAACAAATGTAAAGGATCCCGTTACACGCCCATTGAGGCATATTGGGAATATGGCCCATATTTTCTTGACCATCGGCACACTAGGGGTGTGGTCAGCATCAAATCGGCCGCCTTAACCTTCCCATAGTTCCTCTGGTACCCAATTCAAGAGGCTGGGTCGACCCCGGAGCCATTTGTGGTTTAAAAAATCTCACCTCAACTGGGGATCGAACCATGGACCACCGAGCTAGGAAGCCAGTGCACTAATCACTGTGCTACCGCGGCTCCCGAAACCCTAAGTTATTCATACAAAACCTGGGCTTATACATGACTTATGCACAAAGTCGCAGAACGATTTTTACTACATCTAAATACCCTGACGTGTTCTCGGCATCTATATCAAGTTGCCAAGACTATTTACCTGAGAAAGCAGTCTAAAATTCCTAGTTACTAGGTTTGTGGTACCAGCACGAAGCGACCCGATTATTTGTGGTATGACCCGAAGAGACTATTGCTGTTTTTTTTTGGTTGGGGGGGGGGGGGGGGGGGGGTGTAAAATTAATGAAGAAAAATATCCCTTTCAACGTCTGATGGGTTATAATTAGAATATATATATATATATATATATATATATATATATATATATATATATATATATATATATATATATATATATATATATATATATATATATATATATATATATATATATATATATATATATATATATATATATATATATATATATATATATATATATATATATATATATATATATATATATATATATATATATATATATATATATATATATATATATATATATATATATATATATATATATATATATATATATATATATATATATATATATATATATATATATATATATATATATTGTTTTCAATTCCAAATAATATGAACAACTGCCGATATGAAAAAGTGGCATCACATTTGTCAAATCATTGTAAATAGGGAAATACCATTGCTGTACTACCGTTCTGTGGCTCAAAGCTTGTAATTGACACTTGAAACCTACATTCCACGGGTTGTGAAGATTCTTGCATCTGAACTACATTTAAATATCCGTAAATGAGTAAGATAATTAGTGTTGACATTAAGTAAGAGAAATGATCACAATAAGTCTTTGGGCTATAATTTCTGTGCTTTAAAAAATAACACAAAAAGTACGCACAACATTACACATACGGCATTTTTCTCCAGTAAAGTTAATTTAAAACCGAATTGCGTTTGTATTTTTTTGTAAGAATGAACCATAAGAAAACTCGCCACATAAATCTGGCACGGAAAGGACTTATGCCAGACTGTAAAAAATGAACTTCAAAAATGCTACCGAACAAATTTAATTTAGAATGTTAATACGCCTAAAACGTTGTGCCCATAACTGCAAGGGTGTTGATAAAATAGGTATTTGCTTCATAAAGTTAAAATAAGACATAGCATTGAGAGTCTAAATATTGTTTTCAGTTATCATAAACGAGTCGGTTTAATTTCAGCATGTACACTATAAAAATTCTGGCTGTGATCATACCTACATGTGTGTTGAAAAAAAACAAGATGGTGATAGATGTTCATGTGCATTAATGTAGCATTTTGTTTACTGTTTCATTGTTGACGAAATATGTTTTGAGAACTTCGATCACGATGGCTCATAAGTCTGAGGTAAGTAAAGTTTGCATAGTTTGCTAAAATTGTTGTTTGGGTTTGTAATTCTTGTCTGCACGTTTTTCCGCAAGTGCGGCGACAAAAAGCGACATCGAATCATATCTCACTTTTAGTTATTAGCGATTTAAAAGTTAAATTAATTACTATCAGCCATCTGCCGTCACGTTTCACAGTCTAGCCAAACACAGAATCAAAGCATGTCGTACTTTATATTGATTTTGCACTACACATCACCAAATTTATTAGGAGACTAGTTGCTAAATAGTGTGCAACCTATTATGCTTGCGTACAATAGGTGGTTGCTATATCTGCTATTAGTGTGGACTCAGTAGCTAGGCAGTTTGGTAAATATTTCAGAGTTGTTGTTCAGTATTAAAAGCACAACAGCACTTGAGTTGAGCAGTTTGAATTTTACACTACACTGCTTCAAGAACGCACAGAAACCACTATTAATATGGTAAACATTGTTAGTGTACAGGCCTACAGTGCAAAGTTATGAACATTTGCACTGTTATGCAAAATCATGTTAATTATCATTAGCCTACATAATACATAATAGAAAGCCACATATGCAAGTTGGATGAGTAAGCAATGAATCACCTTATGTATTCAGACACCAAGTAGGCTAAATTAGGCCTATAAAATGGAAAGAAATTTACAATGAAAAATAGGTAGGCCTAAGCCTATGGAGTCATTTTAAAGTTGGTCAGTACAGCAGAAAAACATGAAATGTTTTGGGATTTATCTTTCATCAGCTATAGTCACAAACAGGAGACAGATGGGAGAAATGAAGAACAGTGGGATAGGTTCTTTGATGTCATCCTAATAAGTCGCCCACGTCATTAGGGGTAGGATTAGGGTTAGGTTCAGGATTCCTAACTGACAAGATATTGCTACACATCAGTCAATGTGAGCTGCATGCATTCAACCAGGTGGTAGCAATCCTTGACTTTTGGCTAGGTCTAGGGAACATAAACCAGCAGTGCATGTGGGGATGTGTGAGTAAATTTCTGGTCTCTAGAAATAGCATTCTTTCTCTCACACCAAAGATTTGGGAATGAATTTAACACTTAGTCCGAGATCATTCTCCACACACTATTTAAATGCATGTAGGCATATCTGGAGTCATCTTTATACGACCACCAGCTATGCACAATGCTACAGTGTATATATATGTGGAAGTGAACCTCCATCTGTGAGGCTAATTACACCATCACTGACTTTTGATATCAACCACGCACTTCCAGGAATTCCCCCTGTGGTGAAACTTGAGCCCCAGACATGATTCTTTGGCTTTGACATGGTTGACTGCATACAGGAGTATCTCACAATGGACCCAGTGATAGACGGGCGAGCTGAGAAGTGGCTCTGTGCAGGATGTGACAATTCCTTGTGAGAGCCCAGAACCAGAGCACAGTATTTTAGCTCTGCTTAGTTGGAGAGCCCCCTTGGATAGCGGGGAATGCACAATATGCCATACATTTCTTACTCCATCTTGGGACCAAATGTGATGATTCTTTAAATGCAAGCCAAGTTGAAGAAACTGGAGCTCATGACTTCAACAACATGTTTCGGAATGGCAGAAAAGCCACAGGAAAAGCCTAGATCTACAGTGTAGATAATACCGAGGAGTCTTCAACTTGGTATTGGCTGCTAAAGAGTGAGAAGCTCAGCAGCCCTAATTAACACTTTGAGTACCAAGGCTTCTCAGTAGCAATTACCTTCAAGTACCAAGGTTTTTTTTAGGACTAATTTCCCATTTGGGGTGATGAAATTTAAAAAATCACTGAGACCGAATGAGTCAACAGATTGACATGAAACTTTCAGGATGATATGGGAAGTGGATTAGGTGTAGCGTAGTGACCTAGTTTTGTGTTCAGGTCATGTGATCATGGCAGCCATTTTGAATATTAATGAAGCAATAGACAAATATTGGCATGCACTATTGAAAAATGTATAAAAAATATTATAATCAACTCAAGATATAATATTATTGTACATTCTTTCTAAAAAAAAGCAAATATAATATGCTCTTAAAATGATACTGGGGTTAAAAAGCTATTTGAAATGGACACAAAATTCCAGGGTCTGTAATGGCAAAATAGAAATATTCATGCGGTGCTATCATGATTTCATGCAAAAAGAATTTTTTAAATACATACTTATCAATTTGCTTTAGCTGGATGTGATAGTCTAATATAAAATATGGTCACAGATGCAATTATTGTTGCTTTTTTCTCTGGCCTTGGGGCCTATTTCCTTCCTGGCGGCAGCATTGTCCTCACTCTTATAAAAAAAAATTGAAAAGCAGGGCACAACGCAGAGTGGTTTTTCACATCCAATTCAAAAGAATCTTTTCTGGACTCTCAGTCCAGCAGAATTACAAACAATGCATCTTGGTCGCTGTCAATTGTCTTCATACTGCTGTCAGTAACATTGTTTGCATAGACTGCTGAACAAATTCTATAATGCCACGTACAAGCAACCATGTTTCCCAACCTAGCAAAAACAGATGAATGGCCACGCTTCATGTTATGTTTTTTTTTTTCAATCTTACAGGAAACCCCCTTCTACTGTCTGTAACAGTCTAACCCTAATCAAAATGCTCACATAGGGGTCATCAAAGCCATACAAGTACCACTGAAACTAATCAGCTGCTTCTTTGCCACACCCCCTCCTAGTAGCAGGTCTTTTTCTACACCCCTGATTCTCACTATGGCCCTGAAAATCGCTATCAACACCTCTGACACGAATGCTGGAACTAGGGCTGTTGCTGTCTGTTTCAGTAATTTCAGGCTGCCCTGCATCAAAACTAGACCAACTGTTGTCACTTTCAAAGGTCAACTGAGAGCCAGAATCCAAATCATTGCAATATTCACTAGTTTCACTCATTTTTAAAGAAATTTCCACCTAAAGATTAATCAAAACACGTGAAAAAATTTTCCAGCCACCATTGAGCATTTCTCAATAAAATTGAGTTACTTCCCTTGATATGCGTTATGTTTAGACACTTGCCGTGATGACATTTTTTGCTGATGCTATACTTACACCAAAAGGCGACATTGGTACTCTATGAAAAATAATGCTTGTCGCCAATAGGCGCCCGTGGTACTCAAAGTATTAACAAACTATTTAATGCACATATTCATTGACACTAACTGGGTAATCCTCTTGCATTAAGATACATGCTTTACATTTATGAATTCCGCTACAGCTCACCAAATGACACCTTGCATTTAGCACTGATAAGGCAAAGGACATCACTCTCAGGCAAAACAGTAACATAACAGTTCTACGATACATAATAGCTTCAAACTCATAAATTCATTTTTGATGAAGTAAAAGTCCTTTCGCCGATAACATACAGTTGCCTCTTTCTTGCTTCACAAACTTGCACATTTCCTCCGCAAGAATCACGAGTTTAGTTCACTTATTCATTAACTCTACCAAAACAAAGCGAACACACACTGACAGCCCTGCTCCAGCAATCAAACCAGCTGATGGGATCACACATAACATCCTATCAGACTCGTCCGAAAATTACAAACATAACATCAAACAAGCTTCTTATGAAGCACAGGCATTAAACATGTATAACTTATACACACACACACACACCATTCTTGACACTAACCCTAACCACTATCCCTATTTTACTCCGCATCTGAATTATTTTTTAAGGCCGTATCGAACAGACGGACCACTGTTCTTCATTTCAACCGACAATGATAAATATAGATAGGCTCCAAGAAAATGACAAAGGACGCTGCAAGCATGCAGAAGACAGATGAACCAAAAAAAAAAAACGTAATATGGGTGATCCAGGAAGATGACAATCTTTACCTAATTCCAGACAGTTTCTTGAACTATTTTCAGTCCTTTAACTAAATTACATACATTCTAATTTCATCAAGCAAACCTTAAATCAGTAATAGGCAGTGTAATTAAAATATTTATGATGAATACATGTTGTAGCTGTCTTGAAATGCTATGCGACAAATTACCTTTTTGATCAAAATGAACAATAGTGGGATGTACGTCTGATTTCGCCAAAATGTCTATTGATCTGCTGGCGAGTTAACATAATCACATCTTTGGGGTTTATGGTATGGTTCCTAAACTTTACCCCTTATTGCTGCATGTCTGAATTCTTATTTAAGGCTGTATCAATGTAGGTGACTTATTTGGTAGACGGATCAAACGGCATTCAGGTGCTATCGGACACTCGTCCCACTGTTCATTTCAGCCAATTTCAAAATATAGGCAACAGTATAAATAGAGGTTTTGATACAAAAAAAAAGATGCTAAAAATATATGGATGGACACCAGCATAAAAATAGGTCTGAGGGCTGGAATGGAAATATAAATGTGTAGAGGAGACATTCTTCAAGGATAAGGGGATTATATATACTTACATGAAGCTGTCTTTGCTGTAATTTCGCCAGAGTAAAAAGTAATTGTATGTTCCTGTGACCATTTTCAGAGTGCTTGCACAGGCCTCTCCTTTATAGATTGGGGTGCTCTCAATGAGGAGGAATATCAGAAATTAGACAGAATAATCAATACTTCTTCATCATGTTCAGGAGTGCAGGTATGGATTTAACTTATTTGGATGTTTAATGTTACAGTAATTTTTATGCAACTAATAATTATCTGATTATGAAGTTACGTTATCTGAAAATTGTTATTTGTTGGTATTGCTAGGGTTAGGAGTTATATTTAAGGAGTGTAAGGCCTATAAGAAGGTCCTAGAAAACCTAGGTATGAAATGAGAACTAATGATCAAAATTAGGCAGCTAAAATATTTTGGCACGTAAACAGACATAACACCTTGCAGAAGACCATAATGGAAGGGAGAGTTGAAGGGAAACGTGCAAGGGGAAGTCAGCGCTATGAGTGGGAAGATAACATCAAGAGATGGGCAGGAAAGAGTCTATCAGAGTGTACCATCAAGACAAGAGACAGAAGACATTGGAGATCCATTACAGCCAACCTTCGTTGTGGAGACGGCAGCTGATGATGATGAAAGACCTATAATATTTAAGTGTTGACTAAGGAACATTTGCAGACTACTTATGTTCATGGAAAAGGTTACGTATACAAAGAGGTCATAATCTAGGAATTTAGTTTTATGGAATGCAGTCTCAGAGATGTAGGGTGTAAGAAGTCAATGACTGCAGAAACACTACCAGAAAAAAAAAAGAAAAGTAGGGAAAATAAAGGCAAAGAACTCTAAATAACGAGCCACAAAAGAAAATCAGAGTACAGTAAGTAAAGAAGTACAGGCAAACCCTGCATAACGGCGCTTCTCAATTATAACCTTTCTTCACATTTTACGGCGCTTTTCAGCCAACCCGCGGTGACCAGTAGAGTCTGAAATAGGAGTCAGATACCATCTTGATGTCAATCAGTAAGTCTGCTCCTGCCATTATAATGGCGTCCAAGTCTACTAGTGAGAAACAGAGGAGTCATAACCCTCTTACTTTAAATGCAAAGTTAGAAATGATAAAACTAAGTGACCAAGGTTTAACAAATGCTGGTACAGGCCGGAAGCTAGGTTTGTAACGCCAAACAGTGAGTACAATTATTAATGCAAAGGACAATGTGCTAAATGAAATTAAAAGTGCTACACCTGTGAACACTAAAGTGATTAGAAAGCGTTATAGCCTTATTGCGGATGTGGGTAAAAATAAAGACTAAGATTGTTAGATGATGGTGGAACTGTTCTATCTTTCCTACAATAAATATTAACTGTTTCTCAAGTTTGCATTTACCAATCACTGTAATCTAAGGATTAAATATTTAAGGTAAGCAATGAGGGCTCTAAAATATATATTCCTATTAGTATTCTATGATTTGTTTGTCTAGTTCTATTGCTTACTTAATATATGATAGTCTTCTTCTTTGATCCTTAGCCGCCGACCGTCAAAGCAGTCAGTGGCCATCACACCTGGTGGCGTCTTGTAGGGCAACAACAAATTGATTCCACTTTGCTCGGTCGGTGGCCATCCTTCGTACAGTACCCCAACTTTGGTTCATTCTTTGCATCTCAGCCTCCACAGTCCTCCGCCAAGTTGTTTTTGGTCTGCCTCTCTTTCATTTTCCTTCAGAAGTCCATAGCATAGCTGTTCTTGTGATGGCATTGGGGTCTCTTCTGAGGACATGGCCAACCCAGCTCCAGCGTCTGCCAGCTATGATGGTGTGCATGTCCTCTTGCTTGCTCCGAGTAAGCAGATCTTGGTTGTTGTTCATTCTGTTGTTGATGTCTTTGCTTGCTCCGCCGTCTGGTGTTACTATGCATCCTAGGTATGTGAAGGTGTCTGTCTGTTCCAGTTGCTGATTCCTTACTGATATGGGCTCAGGGTTGCTCACATTGAGCGTCATGACCTCTGACTTCTTTAGATTGATGTTCAAGCCCACCTGCTGGCTATACTTATTAAGTCTATCCGTTTTTTCCTGGATGTGTTGATGTGAATGTGCTAGTAGTGCAATGCCATCTGCATATTCCAGATCTTCAAATGTAGAAAATGTAGTCCATCTTATTCCTCTTAGACTGCCCTCTGTTGTCTGGCGCATCACCCAGTCTATGACTGTTAAAAATAGAGTGGTTGATAAGAGGCATCCCTGTCGTACTCCTGTCTTCACCTCAAAGGTTAGGTTGCTCTGCCCAACGCTACAAGTAAAGTTGGCATAGAGGCTTTTTATGATTGACACTATGCAGCTTGGAATTCCATAAGCCCTCAGTATTTTCCATAAACTGTCCCTAATTATACTGTCAAAAGCCTTTTCAAAATCGACAAAATTAATGTACAGCTGTCTTTGCCATTCACTGCTCTATAATGTTCGTGAGGGTAAATATATGATCTACACATCTGTTTTTTCTAAATCCTGCTTGTTCTTTCCTCAGTTTGTGGTCTACTGCTTTTGGAATTCTCTGTATAATTATCCTGCCTAGTATTTTGCTGGGAACTGAGAGAAGAGTGATTCCTCTCCAATTATTGCAGTCTGCAAGATCTCCCTTCTTGGGCAATTTGACAATTATTCCTTTGTTCCACTCCGTTGGTGTTGTCCCTGTCTTCCAGACTTGTGCAAATAGTGGTTCTAATAGTTCTGCTGCTAGCTCAGGGTCTGTCTTAAATAGCTCTGCATTTAAGTTATCATGGCCAGGAGCTTTTCCATTCTTTAACCCTTTGATTGCTGTGATGATTTCTTCTTTTTGTTGAATGTCTGTATTAACTAACATCTAGATCATTTTCAGCCTCAGGAACATTCAATTGTGTCTCTGGTGGGTCCTTGTCAGAGTTTCTCTGAAATGCTCTGCCCATCTTGTTTCCTGTCCCTCTGCTGTCGTGATGAGATTTCCTTGCTTATCTCTTACTAATGTAATACTGTTTGCACCTCATATTCCACTGATAATTTTAGTTATTTTGTATACTGTGCTTTGTTCATTTCTCAGTGCTGCCTCTTCTGCCTGTCTTGCAAGATCGTCTAGGAAATTCCTTTTGTTGGCTCGGGTTTGGCATTTAACTTCCTTGTACAGCTGACTGTACTGTTCGCTATATAGTTGCTTTAACCTGGGGGACTTCGCTTCTGTTTTCTTTCTTTTCATTTCCTTTCTCATCGTTATGGTGTTCAATGTTTCTGGTGTTATCTAGTCTTGCTTCTTCCTTTCCTGGAATCCCAAGCATGATTTGCTGCTTTCCTTATATATTGTTGAAATTCTGGTCTATATCATCAGTCAATGTCTTTTCCTGACTTTTGGCAAATTGATAACGCTTCTTTATATCAGCCACAAAAGCTTTTCTGGTAAGGGAGTCCTTCAATTTGCTGATGTCAAACCTTTTCTGTGTAGTTACAGTTGATCCAGCCGTTCTGAGTTTCACTTTCAGTTTTGCTACTACTAAATGGTGAACACTTCCTACATCTGCACCTCTTCTTACCTTCACATCTTGTAATGCATGTTTCCATCTACCATTAATCATGATGTGGTCTATCTGGTTTCTGTCCCGACCATTTGGTGATTCCCATGTTAATTTGTTAATTTCTTTGTGTGGGAAAAGTGTTCCTCCAATGACCAGGTTGTTAATACTACAGAAACTTATTAATTTATCCCCATTTTCGTTTGCTGTTCCGCTGCCGCATTTCCTCATTACTCTTTCATTATATGTATTGTGTGTTCCAACTTTCGCATTGAGGTCTCCCATTACTACGATAAGATCATATCTAGGTGTGTCTTCCATTTCTTTCTGCAGTTGTTGATAGAATTCATCCTTGACCTCTTCATCGCTGTCATTCGTTGGTGCGTAGCATTGTATTATTGTAGTGTTGGTGAATCTCCCTCTCAATCTTATTCTTATCAGTCTTATTGATGGGTTTCCATTCCAGTAATGTCCTTTCTATTCCTTTCTGTAGAATAATGGCTACACCTTCATTGTGCTGTCCATCTTCTCTGCCAGAGTAAAGTAGTTTCTCCTGTTGCTGTTTTAACTTTTCCTGCCCCTGTCCACCTGCTCTCGCTTATCCCTAGAATCTGTAATCTATAGTTTCTCATTTCTGCTGTGACCTGTTTTAGTTTACCCGTCTCATTCATTGTCCTGACATTCCAAAAACCTATTCTTGTTCCGCGTTTTGCGGTCAGGACGTCCGTTTTCGTGTCAGTGGCTTCCTTTTGGCTTTCACCACTGACAGTCATACGAGCCTCAGACTCCGGATGTCTATCCCGCAGCAAAGTTTGTTCATTTGTTGTCATTTCCGTAACTTCATTTCTTTTTGCATAGACACGGGTGTCAGCCCTATGCTAAAACCCCCACCCTGGAGGACCAGGGTGTCTGCTTTAGTCTGACCCCTGCCCGCGCAAACCTGTCCAGCTTGGTAGAACCTTCCAGGAGTAAAACTCCCGCTGGCATAGCTCTGGGGGTAATCAGGGTACACAAGCCGCCATACCTCGACAAGGTATTGACACCAGTGGTGGCAGCTAATATAAGATAGTGTCAACCTGTTATTAGGAGTTGCTATGCACTTGCAAGAGAAAACAGCCATTCTTCACTTTACATCGATTCTCGCTTTACAGCAAGGGCCTTGAACCTAACCCGCCACAGAGCGGGGTACGCCTATTTGATCAATCAGTCAGGCCTTTTCATTTCACATGGAAAACAGTGCAGCTATTGCTAATCACTAATTTCTATGTAGAGCCATCTTCTTCAGCTCCTACTGTGATAGTTTGGCTGCCTTAGCTTCCAGTTTTATCTAGGTTCTCTTTGGCTTCTCCAGTCTGCACTTCCCTGTTAAGTTC
The DNA here is from genome assembly GCA_024509875.1 of Oreohelix idahoensis. NCBI lineage: Eukaryota > Metazoa > Mollusca > Gastropoda > Stylommatophora > Oreohelicidae > Oreohelix > Oreohelix idahoensis. Next base: position 219,403 of record JAMPIV010011099.1, on the reverse strand, counting down.
CAGTCTAGGGCATATCTTTTTGTCATCATCATTTCCATATTCACTTCTATGACCTTGGGTTCACCACTTCATTGGGTAGTCCTTTTGCCTGTACCGAAGCATTCACGTGCTTTTGCTGTGTAATTTCTTTAGCTACTTGTGTTATATGATGAGGTTATGAACCCGATGCACAACTTCTTATTTCTCACCTCTTATGGCACGCATGAGGGTGCATTTCTCCTACAGGTCTGTAACCTTTATCCGAAATCCTGGGGGACAGCTTTGTTTGGAAACCAGATTTTTTGTTTATTTTCGAGTGTCACCCAGATTTTTTGGAAAGTAGTCCAAACTAGCCCAAGTCTCCCAATCTGCATTAAAAATATCAGAAAGTCACACAAAATAGTCAAAAATCACCCACATTGTGATAGAAAGGTTGTCCAAAGAATATTTTGGTTTTCTGGTGTTTGGATAAAAGGTTATAAACCATTACTACGCCTGGTTATGCTGGTTGATTGTTTCCCCAAGGATGTATCCTTTCAGTCTCTGTTTTCTTTGTTTAATCTGCAGCTGTATTTGTTGGAGCCTGGTTCTCTTCTACAGGGGTGTGATCAATAAATACCCTTTAGCTCCCCAGGGAGCATAGGCCTTCAACAAACACATAACACAGTGTTTGTTGAAGATTTTGGGGTTAAAAGTTTTTTATGGGATGGGGTAACAAGCCCCATGCCCAATCCTCGTTAGTTGCTTTTTAGGACATGCCTGGTAGGGTACAGTGTTACTGTTCTTTACTCCCCTTTCACGCCCCAGTAACACACTGGTGACAGATCTGTGTTGGTCATTACATTTGTCTCTTTGATGTGGAGGATGCATTGGGGGCATCTGTTGGTGAATGTCTTGAGCTTAAGTGTAATATTCTTCATGAATACGATCCAAAGGCTGCAGTTATTGCTCGTTGCAGTTTTTATTTGGGGTTTTAGTTTTCACTGTACACATGATATCCTTGTTGGCTTTTTTTATTAGTTCTTCTCCAGGTTCTCTTTGGCTTTCCCACTCTTTATCTTCCTCTCTGGGTTCTACTCCAGGATATGTCTGGTTTTACTACTTGATTGTTCCATTAGGGCCTGTTCTGTCCATAACTGTTCCAGTGCCAAGCAAATAGTGGGTTTGGTATTTGTCATGGTTTGTAAAATCTAGAATGAAGGAAGACGATGAAATAAATCTTCCCAAAAAAAAAAGCTGAATTTGCCTAGTTTTAGCACTTCTCCAGCATAGTAGAGGGCATCTCACACACATCGTGTTATCCACAACCGCCCACTTCCTATAAAGCCAAAGAATTTGCGAGCTTTACTTAATTATAAAAAAGATTGATGTTTGGGTAATCAACACTCTCTACCATAACAGAAGCTTCCACCGTGTCTTGCGGTGGAAGGGCATAGAGAGGAGGAGATTGATCACAGGAGAAATTGTGTTGTCCTCAGGACGTGGGTGTTAAAGAAGATTATAATGTATTTTACATGTTGACCACACTTAGTTTTGTTAGCAGTTTAATCTACGCTGTAACAATTCTATCTGGGGCCAACATGATGTATTTTGCACCATTTTTAATTATAAATGAACGCGATATAAGGTTTATGTCACTAGGTGATGATGACGTAATAGGTTCTGCACTAATGTATGCAGACCGTTAGTTCGATGCCTTTAGTTGTAAGAATCTGTCAGAGTAAGACGTTGATGCTATCGCTCCCAAGTTATTTGATGTTTAACAGTTCTCCTACGTGGCTTAACACATTAACTACCGCAAGCCGGTGGGACCAGCTTTTGAAATCCTATCATTTGGACCGCGAGCCGCTCAGCGTCGATCTAATGTTAGTAATAAAACGAATGAAAAATGTACTGAAACACTTTCTGATCTGGTTCGAAATTTTAAGTTGCTACCGGAAAACAAATTACCAAAGCATGGTTGTTGTAGAACACTGGAAAATTGATATTATGTTCATGTTTTTCAGCGTTTTGGGTTAGTTACCAAATCGTGTAAAACTGTTTACTGTGGCAACTAGTGATCTTCTTCTTTGATCCTTAGCCGCCGACCGTCAAAGCAGTCAGTGGCCATCACGCCTAGTGGCGTCTTGTAGGGCAACAACAAATTTATTCCACTTTGCTCGGTCGGCGGCCATCCTTCGTACAGTGCCCCAACTCTGGTTCATTCTTTGCATCTCAGCCTCCACAGTGATAGGACCACAAAAAATGCTTGTACATCTCGTCTAATGGCTGAAAAGGCTAGAAACGTGTTTCAACAATTGACTGATAGATCTAGCGACGAGGACAAGAGTGGAAACGGTGTGCACATTGATTGAAATAGGGATTTTGATAGAGATGGTGCGCAAGCAGTTATAATTGTGAAAATATTGCAAGTCCTCGGCCATCGGAGGGGCGTTAAATAGCACGAACCTCTATTAGAGTTACAAATGGTGCTTATTGTAATAGTACATTCATTTATCTTTAAAATGACATGTAATTCATAAAAATCTGTAAACAATTACGAAAACTACCACTTACTTTGTGCAAACACCTACAGGATGAAAATGGGGAAAAAAATTAATTCGTCCACAGCGTGTTTTTCAATTCGGTAGTTAGGGGGGGGAGGAGCTGGAATGCTGTCTTGGGAAGCACAGGAGGCACTTATGGAGTGGGAAGCAATGGGACCCCGAATTATAGCATAAGGTTTAAATCAGCCAAAAAAGAAAGTTAATATAAACATCATCCAATGTTATGCACTGACAAATGATAGGGGAGAATCTGAGAAAGAAGACTTTTACACCAGACTGCAAAATTTCTTGGACGGAAAGAAAATGAGAGACATCACAATTTTGATGGGGGACCTGAACGCGAAGATAGGAACAGACAACACCGGCTATGAAGAAATCGTGGGAAGGCATGGATTAGGTATGATGGAACGAGAATGGGGAACTATTAGCTAACTTCTGTGCTTCAAATCAACTAGTTATAGGAGGAAGCACATTTCCACATAAAAGAATACATAAAGCAACATGGATATCACCAGACCACAGAACTAAGAATCAGATTGATCACATATGCAAAAGTAAGAAGTTTAGGTCATCATTGCATGATGTAAATGTATGTAGAGGAGCAGATGTGGTATCAGACCACCATCTTCTGTTGGCTAAAACAAAATTAAAACTCAAGAAATTTACACCAGTATATAGCTATAGACAACAGTATAAGTTTAAGAAATCAGGAAATAAGAGAACAATTTTCAGTGACAATATCCAACAAATACCAAGTACTCCAGCAGCTGGAGGATGAAGCAGATACGGAATACCACTGGCAACAAGTGAAAAATATATGGAACAAGACATGTGAAGAAGTACTGAGAAAAGGAGAACATCGGCACAAACCATGGATAACAACAGAAACCATTACCAAGATAGAAGACAGGAAAAATGGGAAAGCAGATTTAAACAGAGGCAGAGCCAGAAGCTCCAAAGCCAAGGCTCGTGAAGTGTAGATGGAAGCAAACGAAGAGGTAAAAAGAGACGTCACAAGAGACAAGAGGAGATGTATTGGAGAGGAGGCTGCGGCCAGGGGAAATGTCAACAACACAAAGAAGCTAACAGGGAAATATAAGCAAGCAAATGGCCTCATAAAAGATAAGAATAGAAAATTGCTTAGTGATATACAAGAACAGATGAAGAGATGGACAACATTTTGAGGAATCTCAATAGACCAGCTCCAACTAATCCCCCAGACATCCAGCCAGCAGAAGAGGAGCTACTAATCAGTTGTGAAAGGCCAAGTAGAGAAAAATTAAAGAAAGCCATAAAGCTTCTGAAAGATGGAAAAGCAGCTGGTCCAGATTTTATTCCTCTAGAGAGATATTATACAAACTACTTGGCAAAGTCTGGGAGAGAGAGGAAATACCAGCAGAATGGAAGGAAGGTTATCTGGTCAAGTTGCCTAATAATAATAATAGCCCCTTCAGTCATAACTGACTATGGGAATGCGCCCCTGAGGTGACAGCCCTCAGCTGCTTATTTTCCTGGTGCTCCTTTCGACGTTTTCTCCTCACCTCTGCTTCTTGTGTGAGCCTCTTTTCGCCCAATCTGAGGTGGCGCCGTAAATAGCATCGCCACTTAGTGCGATCGGCAGCTTTATCCTCCCATGTTGCTGGATCCATGTCCAGTGCTCTCATATCTCTCTTGCACACATCTTTGAACCTCAGCTGTGGTCGCCCAACTGTTCTCTTGCCATCTGCTAATTGTCCGTAGAAGATATCTTTTGGGATGCGACCATCATCCATGCGACGAACATGGCCAAGCCAGCGAAGTCTGCGCTGTCTAAGAAGCGTATACATACTTTGAAGGCCAGCACGTGACAACACCTCGACATTTGTCACTTTATCTTTCCACGAGATGCCGAGGATGCGGCGTAGACACCGCAAATGGAAGGTATTGAGCCTTCTTTCTTGCTTAGCATAGGTCGTCCAGGTCTCGCTGCCATATAGGAGTGTGCTGGTGACGCAGGCATTATATACCGCAGCTTTGGTCTTCATTGTGAGTTTAGAGTTTCCCCAAACACGCGATGTGAGGCGGGCAAAGGTAGCTGCAGCTTTGCCAATGCGGCTGTCGATTTCTGTATCCAGTGAGAGTTTGTCATTGATGGTAGACCCTAGGTATGTGAAGTGGTGCACCACTGCCAATTCATAGTTATCGATAGTGATAACTGGTGCAGCACCCACATCCTGACTCAGCACATTCGTTTTCTTTAGACTTATTGTGAGGCCAAAGTCCTTGCATGCTTTAGTGAAGCGATTCATCAAGCTCTGAAGCTCCTGTTGGCTTTGAGTGACGACTGCAGCATCATCAGCGAACAACAAGTCTCTTATAGTGACCCTTCTGATTTTTGTTTTTTTGCCTTCAGCCTTGAAAGATTAAACAGACGGCCATCTGACCTAGTGTGAAGGCATATTCCTTCAGTTGCATCTCTGAATGCATGTTTCAAGAGTAAGGCAAAAAAGATTCCGAAGAGGGTCGGAGCCAGAACACAGCCTTGTTTAACGCCACTTCGTATATCAAAGGGCTGTGACGTGCTTCCAGCATATTGGACTGTTCCCTTCATGCCATCATGGAATGACTTTATCATTTCCAGCATTTTAGAAGGGCAGCCTATTTTCAGGAGGATTTTAAAGAGTCCATCCCTACTAACCAGGTCGAATGCTTTTGTGAGGTCTATAAAGGCGATATATAATGGTCTTTTCTGCTCTCTTGATTTTTCCTGAAGCTGGCGGAGAGAGAAGATCATGCCTGTTGTTGATCTGCCAGCTCGGAATCCACACTGTGACTCTGGATATATGCGCTCAGCTAACTTGTGTAGTCGCATTAAGATGACTTTGGCAAAAACCTTTCCAACAATACTAAGAAGAGAGATGCCTCTGTAGTTATTGCAATCACTTCTGTCTCCTTTATTTTTATATAGTGTTACAATCTTGGCATCTCGCATGTCTTGAGGAATAGTTGTCTCTTCCCAGCACTGGCACAGCATCCTATGCAGGGGATGTAATAGCGTGCTCTTACAGCATTTGATTAAATCAGGAGGAATCCCATCACTGCCTGGTGCTTTGCTAGAGGCCAAGCTATCAATGGCCTTGCTGAGTTCCTCTAATGTTGGTTCGGCATCCAGCTCCTCCATCGTTGGCAGACTGTTGACACCATCAAGGGCTGCAGGCGTAACGGTATTGTCTCTAGCGTAAAGCTCAGAGTAGTGCTCGACCCACCTCTCCATCTGCTTACCCTTATCGGTTAGCTTCTCTCTGCTGATGGTTTTTAGCGGTGCCGTCTTACTTTTATGGGGGCCAAGTGCTTTCTTTATGCCGTCATACATTTGTTTAATGTTGCCTGTTTGCGCTGCAATCTGGATGCTCTCACTGAGCTGGAGCCAGTAGTCATTTGCACAGCGTCGAGCAGTCTGTTGAACTTTGCTTCTCGTAGCCCTCAGGATCTGTAGGGTTCTGGCACTCGGTGAACGTTTGTATTCATTCATAGCACTGCACTTAGCTTCAATGACAGGTGCCATCACATCTGATGAAGCATCAAACCAGTCATTTGACCGCTGTTTTCTTACCAAAGGTGGCAAGTGCAGTACTTTGAATGGTGTTCCGTAGATGCTCCCAGTTCTCTGTAATAGTATCACCATGCTGAGGGCTACTGAGCACTTTCTCGAAGGTCGCAGTGAATTGAGCGACCATGAAAGGGTCTGACATCTTGCTGGTATCAATGCGTGGTTTCCCTTCATGTCTGACACGATAGAGTTTTCTTGGTTGTGCTCTGATTTTGCAGCAAACCAAGGAGTGATCTGTATCACAGTCTGCACTATGGTACGAGCGCGTGGAGAGCACAGACCTGAGGAGTGGCCTTCTGACGAGAATCAGGTCAAGTTGGTGCCAGTGCTTGGATCGTGGGTGTCTCCATGACACCTTATGCTGGGGTTTTGTCTGAAAGTAGGTGTTGGTCACGCAGAGGTCATGGTGGACGCACAACTCTAAGAGCCGTTGTCCATTTTCATTCATCTTGCCAATACCAAACCTGCCCAGACATGAAGGCCATGAAACATTATCGGCACCCACTCTAGCGTTAAAGTCACCAAGGAGAACAAGCTGTTCTTGCCTAGGTATGCTTTTGATAATTGCTGTTAGATTCTCGTAGAACTCATCTTTAGCTTCTGAGGCAGAGTACAGAGTAGGAGCATACACACTGACAAGGGTGATGGGACCTGTGCTAGTTTGCAGGCGGAGCGTTAACAGGCGTTCTGATCCATTCTCGCCTGGTTCAACCATTTTAGTTAGCGATTTTTTGACCGCAAAACCTACTCCGTGTTCTCTAGCTTTATTAAGATCTTCCCGTGCCAATAAAATGTGTAGTCCTTCTCGCTCACCGTTCCAGAGCCCGCCAGGCGCGTTTCCTGAAGTGCAGCTATATCCACCTGAAGTCGTTTAAGCTCATCATTAATTATGGCTGTCTTCCTTACATCGTTTACATCCTGTAGGTTTTCGGATAGTCCAGTCAACATAGTCCGGACGTTCCAGCATCCCAATCTGAGAGTTTGCTTATTTCTATTTTTTCGATAATTGCTTGGTGCAAAATTTTCTGTCCACAGTTCGGGTTTGACCCTAATCCCCATGCACCCAATGGGGAAAGCAGACAGTGGCGGGACAACACCTTATTGACTGGGGGCTGCCCAGCTTGAAGCGGGCGGTAGCTGTCCAGTGAGATCCTAGAACCTCTCCCACTGTCGGAAGTAGCCCCTGGCGCCATGCCCTACGCCAATTGGGCAAAATGCTTTTAACCGGTAACTGCTACTTCCCGTGTTTTGCCGACACCTATAGGGTGAAGCTGGAGTTTCCTCTCCAGGGCGCAAGCTTGGGCACAGTTATATGGAGATCAAGCTGTTGCCCATGCAGCATGTTCCCCCTCTCCACACAGCCGGTAGATTCAAAGGAACGGCAGTAGCCGATACAGTTTGGTACCAGCCATGTCGCAGGAGTTGCCAGAATAATATCGAATCGACATTAGACTGCCTTAGGGACTCCGACTCCGGATTTATCCTCAGGGTTTACTCCCGAAGCCAATTCCATAAATGGATATTCCCGCAAGGCAGCGGTGGTTTGAATTCAGAGTTCCTTCTCTTAGATAAGCTACCAACCAAGGATCACGAGCCCTATCTGCCCGAAGCTGCTGGTTTTAAGGCGCCAGTCACTCGCATTTGCCCCTTCTCCCGTCAATGGAAACAGTTCCGCCGGGCTCAAATTGAGCCACACATGAAGGCCGGGAGCTGGACTTGGTTGTCAGAGGCTGTTTGAGGCGCGTGCCATAGAAGTATTTTATCTGCAGTGAGAGCTTATCCTCACTACAACTCCCGGCAATAACAACCTTTGGAACTAAGAAGGGAAATTTACAAGAGTGCACAAATTATAGAGGAATGGTGTTACTATCAGTGCCAGGAAAAGTATTAAACAGAACCATCCTTGGGAGATTGAGTCCATAGACAAGCAACTGAGAGATGAACAAGCAGGTTTTCGACAAAACAGATCATGTACAGACCAGATAGCCACATTGAGAATAGTAGTTGAACAAAGTCTGGAATAGAATTCACCACTATACATCGAATTCGTGGACTATGAAAAGGCATTTGACAGTGTAGACATAGAATCACTTTGGAAATTGATGAGGCATTATGGAGTTCCCATGAAGATCATTAACTTAATAGGGAAGACCTGTGAAGACGTGCAGAGTTCTTCATGGGGGACAACTTGCAGAACCGTTTGGGATTGGAGCGGGAGTGAGATGGGATGCCTCTTGTCTCCATTTCTCTTCTTGCTGGCGGTGGATTGGGTTGTGAAAACATCAACATCACACGGCAGAGGTGGAGTCCAGTGGAATCTGGCTAAGCGGCTTGGTGATCTGGATTTTGCAGATGACTTGGCTGTTCTGTCCCATGGCCGTGAACGGATGCAGGTGGAAATGAGAGTTCTTGATGAGAGGTTGCAACAGGTGGGCCTGAAGATACACAGGGAGGGAACAGAGGTTGTGAGAATGGGGGCAAGAAATGATAGCAGGGTTGAACTTGAGGAAACACCACTAAAGGATGTAGAATCATACACATAGCTTGGCGGTAGTATAGACAGAGTTGGAGGGACAGACAATGATATCAGGATGTGAATACAAAAAGCAGGAGGAGCTGTCATTGCATTGGGAAACATATGGAGAACAAGAGAAATCAAGTCCAACACGGAAATAAGAATCTTCAACTCACATGTCAAGTCAGTCCTTTTGTGTGGATCTGAGACATAGAGAGCAACGAAAACAACCAAAAAGCTACAGACTTTTATAAACGGGTGCTTGTGTCGAATAGAAGGACTGAAATGGTATGACAAAGTCACAAATGTGGAATTGATGACAAGAACCAGACAAGTGCCAATGGAACAAGAGTTGAGAAGAGGATGCTGGCGATGGATGGGACAAGCATTGGGGAGACCCGTTGATATCATTGCAGTGTTCTGGAATCCACAGGGAAAGAGGCAGAGGTGAACCAGAAACTGTATGGAGAAGAGAACTGGATACAGGGGTGAGAATGATGAGGAAAACATGAGAGCTTGGGAGGAGGGCGCGTGACAGGAGGACTTGGCATGTGTTTGTTGGGGGCCTGTGCCCCTCGGGGAGCTAAATGATATTGATTGATTAATTGTCAAGCATTATAGACTTCACCATACTAGGTCCAGCTTTTGTTGTGATGGGGGTGACCAGTCCCCTTCCTAATTGCTTTTACCTTTCCTAACTCAAGAGCAGAGTCAAGTCAACAGTTTCATAATACAATATTTTGAAGTAAGATTGATATTGCAAAAAGATATTATTACTCACATATGCCCTACTGTCATAGCTACCTTAAGGAATCATAAAAACACAGAACCAGATGGCATAGGAGGAAACCAGCATAACTGGGTGAATATACAGTAGGTTTTTGTTCAACACTAAGAGAGACCTCTTACACTTACGCAGGCAGGAAGAGACAAACAGTGAAATGAAGGCATAAAAAACAAACGTGGAAATTAAAGTGGGGAAAAATAGTTTAATAGTGACAGATATAGAATATCGTTATTTACTTACAGCTGAATTATATGACTCTTTACTAAGAAGATGTATTATGTCACCACTACTTTTTGGAATAGCTATTGATTGGGTTATGAGAAACTATACCCACAATGAACAATTAGGTATAAAATGGACAAATGGAAAATTCCTGGGGGACCTGGATTTCGCAGATGATTTAGCATTCTTAAGTTCAACACCCAGACAATCCCAAGAAGCAGTAAATAATTTGTGTCATCTTTCGGTTAAAATAGGTCTCCAAATAAATGCCTCTAAAACTAAAGTTATGAACTTTTCTAACGAGACCTTTAATATCATCCTGAACGGGGAAAAACTACAGAAAGTTGAAAGTTTCAATTATTTAGGCATTAAAATGACTCAGGATGGTGACACAACAAGAGAAATTCATACTAGAATTGCTTTGGCAGCTAGCGCCTTCAATAGATTATCTAACATTTGGAAATTACGATCATTGAATATACATACCAAGCTTCGTTTGTTTAATTCAAATGTTATCTCAGTGTTAACATACGGCTGTGAGAGTTGGAAAATAACAAAATCATTGGAAAACAAGCTGAATACATTTGAGAACAAATGTCTTAGAAAACTCATGAACATCAGTTGGAAAGAATTCAAGACTAATCGACAAATAAGAGAAGACTAGGCAGAAATATGTCTCCAACTATATAAGGAAAAGACGATGGTCATATATCAGTCATGACCTACGAATGCAAAACAACAGAATACCATTGTAGGCACTCACTTGGGTTCCTGAGGGTAAGAGGAAAAAAGGAAGACCAAAAGAAACACTCAGAAGAACAATAATAAGAGAAGGAAGAACGTTGGGCCTAAATAATGTGCAAGAGCTAAGAGGAGTGGCGTCACAACGTACAACCTGGAGAGTACTGGTTTCTGCCTTATGCGCCGTGTTTGGTGCTTAAAGAATTTATTATTATTATTATTATTACTAAGAAGAGTAAAGATTGTAATGTTCAGATAGAGAATATTTCAGACTGAAATACCATCTAAAATCTAAAACATTATAAAAACAATATGGCTGCTTCTTACCATGATTGCAGCAGTAAGATTGTGAGGGAAAAGCCTAAGATAATACAGGGCGGCTGTTCCTCAAGTAGAAGAATGAATGACTTTAATGCCAGAAATTATGGAGGTGAAATACTGTATAGATGGTATGCTAAGATTGTTTATAGTGTCTGTTCATGTATTGATACTGAACTTTTCTTTCCAACCAGCTGCCTTTTAGTGCGGACTGTGAAAAACCTATTGGTAAGTTAATGTAGATTTTACATTTATCTCTTGGTCTGCTTTATTACTCATGTACAAGCTAACAAAATGGCCAGCATAGTTCCTGGGCATCTCTGAGAAGACAGTTATTGGGACCACCACTTCAATCTGGCATGTTATACGATGTGACCAAAGACACGGTCATATATGCATTGGCAAGTTTATTGCTGCTGAAACAACTGCAAGAGCAGAAGTGCATTGGCACAAGCTTCTTATGCATGCCAAATGCAGTGGTGGCATATGTTCTGACGTTTTTTGGTATCAGAATGCGTGCAGTAAAAGTGGACTGTCTCTTTTAGACTTTGCGTTGATTTTTATTTTTTTGTTAGTCTTTTTTATATATGAGCATATATTAAGCGTGCTTTAATAATCAGTTCACCTGGAGCAAGCAAAAAAGACATGCACACTATTTCTGGCAGATGCTGGAACTGGGTTGGTCATGTCCTCAGAAGAGACCAGACCCAGACACTATCATAAGAACTGCTATTCTATTGACCCCAGAAGGAAGGCAAAAGAGAGGTCAACCAAAAACAGTTTGGTAGAGAACCATGGAGGCTGAGATGCAAAGCATGAATCAGAGTAGGGGCACTGCATGAACAATGGCTACCGTCTGAGCAAACTGGAGACAGCTTGTTGCTGCCCTGCAAGATGCCACTAGACGTGATGGCCACTGATTGCTCTGTCAGTCAGCAGCTAAGGATCCAAAGAAGAAGAATGATCAGTGGTTGACAGAACTAATTATTTGAATTTCAAGGTACCGGTTTTCTTTGTTTTAAAAATATATAATTAAGGATGAGACTTTGTCTTACTTCTTTGGTGTTAAATTTAGTTCACAAAAATGTAATTTAATTTTTTTTTCAAAGTGAGTGATCCAGCAAGCACCTTTATGTTTTTTTTACAGTGCCATTACAGTTTGAGGAAACTGCAGTGTTTCAGTCAATCATTCCAGCACCTCCGATTGTTGGTTATCCCATGCCAGTTCATTGGGGACATGGAAATCCAACAGTGTGCCCTCCCGCAGGTGCTCATTATCCAATCACAGTGCCAGGTGGTTATGTATTTCCAAATCCGGCATTGACGGCAAGTGGAGAAACTACTGTGGCATTTGTTCCCGCACTCAGCAGTGTTCAACCCATGTATGCTTTTCCAGGAGTGTCAGGTCCTCCCATGCAACCTCATTATCAAACGGCCCCCATGCCTCAGTCAGAGCCTGTAGATCTTTCTCTACCAGTGACAAGAGTCCCTGCTGACTCCGCAGGCCAACCCTTCATACATACTGATGACACTGTGACACCTGCCTCACAAGCCCACCTAATGCCCTTGAACCCTGATTCACAAGGAGTAGCCAATGTAGCCCCAGTTTCTTCACAAGTGGTGTCTTTGTGTCATCAGAGCGTGCAGAATCCTCTTACACAGCAAGTTGTTTTCATCTCTCAGGCCAATCTTGTCCAGCCTCAGCTTACAAGCAGTAGGTCTGAATGTCCTGCATATGAAAACAGTAGCCACAGCAATACAACTTTCACATCTCAATCTATGGCAATAACAGGCTTACCTCCTGCTCAGAGACCACCATCAGTAGAATTTGGAGGACCTGTTGTGTACAGTAATTCTCCAACAGATAGTAATAAGCAATTTAAAACTAACAGTAAGGATTTAATTGTACATGAGGACACTGTAAATAACAAAGAGGTTGTGGTAGATATGGAAGCTCTGAACATTTCAGACATAGTGATTAGTCAGCAAATTGAGAAGCAGAATACAGATTTTGGTGGTGCTGTAAGACATTCATCACAACCACATGAAGTCCATGTTACAAACGGTCCTTCTGTGAGCGCAACTGACACTTCAGGTGTCACGATTAGTACCTGTTGCAAAATTCAGGAGCAATCTGATATTGTTACTGACAAGGATGCTACTAGTGACTCCTTGAAACAAACTCTGCCTCCACCAGTTAAAATGTGGAGTAGCTTGTTTGGGAGCAGAGGTTCCAGAAGTGCTGTGACCAGTGCTCAAGCTGAGTCCAAGCAAACAGTTACCGCTGCTGTGCCAAATGCTGTTATAACAGAGGAGGTTAAAAGTGTGAAATACTGGCAGGAGCAGGAGAAACTTACTGAGGTCAAACAGACATTTGTTCCCACAGATAAAGTTATTCCTGTAGGAGTCCAAAATGACCCCATGGCTCGTAGAATTTTGGGTAAGTACTCTCTTTGCAAAATCAGTTTTTATTTAGAACTACCAAAATGTTGGAAATAAATGTTTAGAATTTATAAATCTGACGTTTAGGGCTTGTTGCTTAACTAGGGCTGTTGAGCTTTTCACTCTTTTCCAGCCAATACCAAGTTGAAGACTCCTTGGTATTATCTACAGTAGATCTAGGCTTTTCCTTTGGCTTTTCTGCCATTCCGAACTGTGTTGAGTTGAAGTCATGAGCTCCAGCTTGGCTTGCACTTAAAGGATCGTCACATCTGGTCCCAAAGCTAGGAGGAAGAAGTTTGTGGCATACATTCCCTGCCATCCAAGGGGGCTCTCCAACTATGCAGAGTTAAATACTGTACTCTGGTTCTGGGCTTTCCCAAGGAATTGTCATGTCCTGCACAGAGCCACTCTTTAGCTTCCCCTGCCTATCACTGGGTCCATAGTGAGATCGTTCTGCATGCAGACAACCGTGTCAAAGCCAAAGAATTACGACTTGGGCTCAAGTGACTTCTCCAAGCTTAGTGTACAATGCTTGGTTCTCAACAAGTTTCACCACAGGGGGAATCCCTGGAAGTGTGTGGATGATTTCAAGAGTCAATGAGGATTTAATTAGTCTCACAGACATAGGTTCACTACCACGGACATATATTGTAGCATTGTGCATAGCTGGTGGTAATATAAGGATGACTCCCCAGATATGCCTCCATGCATGACATTTAGGGTACGTGCTAGATATTAAGTTGTGTAGTTCGGGGGGGGGGGGGGGGGGGCGGCTCTGGTTATAAAAAGAAAGATTAGGACTGCTGCTTACTCACTGGTGGCAGGTATGGTGACTAATAGATGAATGCAGTCAGCGACCCATAGCTTGACTGCTTGCATCAGGGTCAGCGAACCAGAGCTGACCAAGACCCTACTCCACCTCCAAGTGGTGGTCCTGGAAACAGGCTGCAACACTGCAGTCTGGCTGAGTGAGTAGGGATCAAAGTGGGAAGGCAAACCCGGTCCTAAAAAAATGCCGTGCCGAAGTTGGATGTGTCGGGCCGAAAGGTGCAGATACCGCAGCTTTGCTGTAAACGGCGACACAACGCAACCAACGTCTTTTTCAGGACGAACGCAGAAGAGGAAGGGTGACTAATATGAGGTGGGGCTGGCAACCTCATCACGCAAAACAGATTGCTACAGAATCCACTGTAGCAAGAGCATGTTAATGCTTTGTGCTTGCTGCCTGCAAGAAGACCAGCTGCAGTGGTGGCTCCTTGCCCCATAAGTCATTTTTTTTCCCCCAGCTTTATGCCACCTCTTTCACACTGAAGCTAATTCTTAACTGTATCAGAAAGATGCAGTTATGGGTCAGTTTTGTTAGCTTGTTGTTCCGACTCCCCCCAGCCTTGCTTTTTCACATTGTTATCTTCACTGTCGGCGTCTATGGCCTAATGGATATGAACGCAGTTTCATAATCCAGATATACCAGGTTCGAAACCTGCTGCAGGCGGTTTGGTAGTAGATCGCTTTGTGTGGATTTTTAACAATGGTATAAGCGCTGTACAGTTCAGAAAGCAATGGCAAACTACTGAATGAAAAAATTGCCTAGAAAAATCACAAACAGCCAATAAAAGCTGGGGTTGATTGCCACGTCCTGTAAAGGATAAGCAACTAACTTGTTTTTTATCTTCACTGCTATTTAATTATATGAACGTATGTTGGGCTAAAAGCTTTGTTTGTACTTAGTCAGTTTCAGGTGTTAGAAACATTCTCTCCTATAACTGTGGCATAGTTGAAGGTGTGCCATCTATTTAAAATGCCTTTATTTTCATACATAGTTTTCTAGTAGTCATATTTGTACCACAGAGAATATGTTGTGATAATAATATAATATTTTTTATTCTTTGTTCATATTCTCGTTTTCACAGAGCATCTGTGCAGTCTACCAATTACTCACACACCCATTGTTATACAGCCAAGAGGCCTTTTAAATGGAAGCAACACGTGCTTCATGAATGCAGTAAGTGGCTGTTAAAGTTTGTAATTACTATACATTATTTAACCACTTTTCTGTGACATAATCTGAGAAATGTATATTTGTCACTCTTCAACTCTTTGATGCTTAGGATCTCTACTTTACACTCATTGTAGAGAGCTGACACTTTGCTTGCAGCTCCCTTTCTTGGTACATTTCAATTTTTTAACTTGTGACAGTCGATTTTATATAACAAACAATTTAAAATAAGGTGGACATAACTCTATTATAGAAGGTTTTTAAAGTAATGGGAAATAATGAACTACGAATATAGATTGTTTCATATTTGAAGTGGTGGGGGTTGGATTGTGAAAGGTGAAGTGCCATTAAATCAGTGTGTTACTTCAAACAACTAGGTCAGTGAGAGTTTTAAACACAGTTGTAATAATGATCTAATTTCTTGTGAGCTTTCCATTTGGTGTTTAAACTTATAATAAAAAAAATAATGTTTTGGAAGGTGAATCTCACTCTTCCAAAAAACTAACATGCATTTGTGACTTAACACATAAACTACCGCGTGCCGGTGGGACCGGCTTATGAAATCCCATCATTTGGACCGCAAGCCGCTCACAGCTTCGATCTATGTTTAGTAATAAAACAAATGAAAAATGTACTGAAACACTTTCTTATCTGGTTCGAGATTTTAAGTTGCCACCGGAAAACAAATACCCAAAGCATGGTTGTTGTAGAACACTGGAAAATTGATATTATGTTCGTTTTTTTTTCAACGTTTTGGGTTAGTTACCAAATCGTGTAAAACTGTTTACCGTGGCAACTAGTGATAGGACCACAAAAATGCTTGTACATCTCCAATAACGGCTGAACAAGCTAGAAATTTGTTTCAACAATTACATGCCTATACAGATGGATCAGCAACAAATGCTGTTAGGAATGGACGTGCCGGTATCTTTATCTCATATCCTGACAACCACTAAGAGATTAGGCACATTCCCACTGGTAAATTCTGTTCCAACTATACAGCTGAGGTTCAAGCTCTAGAGGAAACTGCAAATATGATTTATAACACCAACTCTGACTGCCACCAGGTAGTCATCCTCACAGATGCACTGTCTGTCCTGCAAGGTCTCAAGGGTGGTAAACTCCCGCATCTGAGAAATGAACTAAACAAGGTAGCTGCCAAAAAGAGAACCATACTTCAGTGGGTACCATCTCATTGTGGTGTACCCGGAAATGAAAAGGCAGATAAACATGCAAAAAATGGAGGAGAATGTGAACAAGAAGATAATGAAATCACATACACTGAGAAAAAGAGAGCTATCCAGACTATTAGAAGAGAACAGAATCAACCCAACAACGAGTACCACATTCTTGACCGGCAGGGACAGATAACCATTTTTCGCATCAGGACAGGGCATAACAAACTGAATAAACACATGCACAAGCTACGATTGTCTGCTTCACCACTGTGCACATGTGGATTAAACGAACAAACTTCTGAGCATGTTCTACAGGATTGTCCTCTGTATGACCAGTTAAGAAAGATCATCATCATCATCATCAGTTGCCATCTCCACAACGGAGGTTGGCTGTAATGGATCTCCAACGTCTTCTGTCTCTTGTCTTGGTGGTACACTCTGATAGACTCTTTCCCGTCCATCTCTTGATGTTATCTTCCCACTTATAGCGCTGTCTTCCCCTTGCACGTTTACCTTCAACTCTCCCTTCTGTTATGGTCTTCTGCAAGGTGTTATGCCTTTTTATGTGGCCAAAGTATTTTAGCTGCCGAACTTTGACCTCTCTCATTAGTTCTCTTTTCATACCTAGATTTTCTAGGACCTCCTTATTTGTTTTCATCTCTTTCCATGAGATACGCCCCATTCTTCTATATATCCACATTTCAAGAGCCTCAATTCTTTCTTCCAAATGCTTATTCATCGTCCATGTTTCTGCACCATACAGAAATGCAGAATATATATAACACTTTATGATTCTCAGTTTTAATTTATGAGATAAACTGTTTGGATGTCAGTATATGTTTCATGTTGTTGAATGTAGCTTTGGCCATTCCTATTCTCTTCTTGATTTCTGTTTCACATCTGCCATCTTCTGTTATTATATGACCAAGATATACGTAGCTCTTGACTTGTTCCAGGATTTTCCCATTTACGCTTATCTTTAATGTGGGTTTATCGTCTGTTTTGCTAATTATCATAGTTTTAGTTTTCTCAATATTAATGTCGAGTCCATATTCATGACTTATACTGTTCACTTGCTTCACTAGTTCTTGTAACTCCTGTTCGCTTTCAGCTAACAACACGGTATCATCTGCATATCTAAGGTTGTTTATTGATCTTCCACTGATGTTCAGTCCTGGTATTTCCTGTATCTGTTTGAAAATTTTTTCGGTGTATAAATTAAATAGGCAGGGGGACAGCACACAACCTTGTCTGACACCTCTTTTTATGTCTATGTATGGTGAATAATTCCTTCCCGATCTTACTGTGGCAGTTTGCTCCCAATAAAGGTTACTGAGTATTCTTATATCTTTTCCATCAATACCTATGTCTTTGAGGCATTCAATTATTTTCTCATGATGGATTCTGTCAAAAGCCTTCTTATAGTCAATGAAGCACATATACATACTTTTTTGGACCTCTGTATATTTTTCTGCTAATCTTCTTAGGCAAAATATTGCCTCTCTTGTTCCACTGTTCCGTCTAAAACCAAACTGTTCTTCTTGGATTTCGCTGTCTCCTTTACTTTTTATTCTTTCCTGTATGATTTTGAGCAGTATCTTAATTGCATGACTCATCAGGCTGATTGTTCTGAAGTCTGAACATTCTGTTGCATTTGGTTTTTTTGGGCAATGTTATAAAAACTGATGTCTTCATGTCGTGTGGTAAATATCCTGTATTGTATATATCATTGCATATTTCTGTGATTGTATCTATACCAAAGCTCTCCAGAGCTTCTATCATTTCAATGTTTATGTTATCCATGCCTGCTGATCTTCCTTTTTGTATCATATGAATGGCATTCTCTACTTCTGATCTGAGAATGTGTGGGCCTTCATTAGAATCTGGTGATGGTTTTTTTACCTCTGTTGTCCTCGAATAGTTCTTTTACGTATTCTGCCCATCTGTTTGATATGTCTTTCTCATCAAGTAATATTACACCATTTTTGTTCTTGATACAGCTTCCTCCTTGTGCAAACCGCGACCGATTTGATAATTTCTTTATTTCTTCATGCATATCTCTTGTCATGTGCTTCGCTTCCAAGTCTTCTATTTCCTTACATTTTGTTTCTATCCACCGTTCTTTTGCTTCTCTACACATAGTACGTATGTCATTGTCTATTGTTTTATATTCTGGAGTATTTTTTGCTTTCTTTCTTTCTGCCATTTTATTCAAGATGTCATCTGTCATCCAAATTTGATTTTTCTTAGACTCCTTTTTAGGTAAATTTGCATTTGCTGATTGTATGCTTGTTTTTAAGCATTCCCATTTTGCGGTTGCTTTTTCTTCTGGGTTTTCTCTTCTATACTGCTCCATGCTTTCTGTCAATAACTGTTGGTATTTATTTTTGACTTCGATTAAATATTTCTGTTTTATATCTGGTTGTTTCAGCGCTGATATTTCTATCTGGGGTTCCTCCTGTCTTCTGTTTCCTGCTCTTTTCAGCTTTATATTTACTTTGATGACAACTGGATTGTGATCTGAATTTATGTCGGCGCCAGGATGTGTCTTTGCACTTGTGACACTGTTCTTAAATCTATGTTTTATCATGATATAGTCGATTTGATTTCTTGTTACATCTCCTGGGCTTTTCCATGTGTATAATTTCCTTGGGTGATGTTCAAAAAAGGTGTTACATATGACCAGCTGGTTTTCTTCACAGAACTGGATAAGTCTGTCTCCTCTATCATTTCTTGTCCCTAATCCATACTGTCCTACTATTTTCTTGTATTTTCCTTTTCCTACTTTTGCATTCATATCACCCATTACTATCAACACATCTGTAGATTTGACTGGTTTAATGTAAGTGTGTGTTGTAGCTCTTCATAGTATTCTTCTATTTCTTCCTCGCTGTAATCTTTAGTTGGTGCATAAGTTTGTAAGATTGATATGTCGAATGGCTTTGCTCTCATCTTTAGTAACATCATTCTGTCATTGTGTGTCCAGTATCCACATACGTATTTTTCTAACTCCTTCTTTATCAACATTCCTACCCCTCTTTCGTGTTTTTCTCCTCCGCCATGAGGTGAATAAAGCCTGAGTGTATAAGCGTGTACTGGTCTCTTGTTATGTAGCCTGTATCCAAAAGTCTTGCCTCTGCAACTCCCAGTATATCGAGTTTCATGTCGGTTGCCTCTAATATAAGATTGTCCAGCTTTCCTTCTCCGTTTAAAGTTCTAACATTCCATGTTCCTATTTTTAGGCTTCTCCTACTAGTTTTTAGGTGGTCTTTCTCAGAATGCTCCCTTTCAACAGAATTTAAGGAACACTCGTCATTATGTACTTCCTTACTCATTAGAGGAGTTGCCTCTTCCCTGTTAATTTGTACAGTAGATTCTTCCCCAGGGGACAGAGATTTCTCTACATATCGGTTCTTATCTTGTTGTTGTGATTCCATTACTTTCTGTAGGAAGTACGTGGTAAGGCCCCAATCTCTTCCACGGTGGCTAGCCATTGTCTTTTTTCTATGTCCGACATGCCTCTAGTGCGCCACACACTTTGCTGTTTCGCTTTGCGAGCCGTTGATCTTCTCAGATTCCTCCGCCTCACTCACCGTCTCAGTCTTTGTGTACTAGGGATGGACATTCCCTTGAGTAAGATTGCTCCTACTCCACCCATGTAGTTTAGCCAGTCAGCCAAGACTGTTGCCCGGGATGTGGCCACCGCCGTACACAAGCGGTATTCTAGGAGCCATACATGAGCTAGACAAAGAGAGGAGAACCAAATAGGATCCTGACTATCCTAAAAAGGACATGGCTGTCTCTCACCGTGAGGTACTATCCCTCTCTCTTTATCCTACATCCCCCAAAGAAAGATATACTGGCCCAATGACTCAACGCTAAACTCAAAGCTATATGGAGCTAAAGAGGAACTTCAAACAACAGTCGAATTCATCATGAGAACTCGTCTGACGGTGTAAACATCAAAGATGCGATCGCAAGAAGAAGAAGAAGTTTCAACAATTGACTGATGGATCTAGAGACGAGGACAAGAGTGAAAACAGTGTGCACATTGATTGAAATAGTGATTTTGGTAGTAGTGGGGTGCAAGCAGTGATGATAGTGAAAATATTGCAAGTCCTCAGCCATCGGAGGGCCGTAAAATAAGCAAAGACCTCGATTAGAGTTACAAATGGTACAGGAAATATTGTAACTAAAGAACGAAAACAACGGCAGCAAGTTAGTGAGGGTGAAACATCAAATAGTTTTTGTTTCATCCCAACTCGTGAACCAGGTCTGCACGCAAATTTTGAGATTTTATGAAAGTGATGTAGGTGTGATTATGTAAGCTACCAATAGTGTAAATATTAGTCAGTATGTTTGGGCTTGTTATTCTTGTAATTGGATATACTACGCGATAATCACCTACAGAAAGGCATTAACTGCCTTAGAAACAAGCATGTTGGTAAAGTTGATAATTTAAAAAAAAATTGAAACTTTGTCTTTCAATCAATTAATATTATTAATAATATTTACCATACCTGTAAACATAATTTTTTCAGCTTGTAATAGTACATTCATTTATCTTTAAAATGACGTATAATTCATTAAAATCTGTAAGCAATTACAAAAACTACAGCTTAATTCGTGCATACAACTGCAGGGTGAAAATGGGAACAAAATTTAATTACGCCACAGCGTGTTTTCCAATTCGGTAGTTAATGTGTTAAATCATACAAACAAATAAAGAAGAAAACAATCCACTAAAAACAGAACATACGTGTTCAGTACATTTTGTTGCACATATGAGGGGCGGTCGAAAAGTTTTGCACTTTACTAAGAAAGCATTAAGACAGACGGGATTGCTGTGTATCATTGTAAAGACACACTATTGGTTTACATTTCCCGCGCGCGCGGGGTGCCGCGTGAAAAAGAAATTGGCGGGAAACTGGTTCAGTTGTGTATGAAGCGGTGTCATGAACAAAACGGAGGCTCGTTGCATAACCAAATTCCTGCACCTGCAGGGCAAATCCGCAAAGCAAATTCATGATGGGATGTTTGCCGTTTATAAGGATGTCTGCCCTTCGTATGACACTGTGAAGCGTTGGAAAAGTCACTTTCAAACGGGACACAGCAGCGTTCAAGATGAACCAAGGAGCGGCAGGCCGTCCATTGCAGATGATGCAAGCAATGTTGCAAGAGTGGAGGTCCTAGTCCTCTCAGACAGGCGCATAATCGTCGAGGAAATCATGGCTGAGTTGGGACTAAGTCATGGGACCACATTGAAGATTTTGCATGAGCAGCTTCACTTGTCAAAGGTGTCCGCCAGGTGGGTTCCCCGCCTTCTCACTCCATTCCAAAAGGAGCATCGAGCCGAAACATCCGCACAGATGTTGGACATTTGCAATGGCTGATGATGATGATTTTGTTCGTAGACTGGTTACTGTGGACAAATGTTGGGTGCATTTCTATGACCCTGAGACTAAAAACCAGAGCAAACAATGGAAACATTCCTGTTCGCCACCACCAAAGAAGGCAAAGATGGTACCCTCTGCGGGAAAGGTCATGCTCACCGTCTATTGGGCTGCCGCGGGGTAATACTCACCGACTACTTTCCTCGTGGCAGTACTATCAACTCCACGTACTACCAAAGCCTTCTCCAGAAGT
The DNA here is from genome assembly GCA_024509875.1 of Oreohelix idahoensis. Classification (NCBI taxonomy): domain Eukaryota; kingdom Metazoa; phylum Mollusca; class Gastropoda; order Stylommatophora; family Oreohelicidae; genus Oreohelix; species Oreohelix idahoensis. The sequence goes on along the minus strand of JAMPIV010011099.1, from coordinate 197,444 downwards.
TATGAGAAGAAATGAAGCGCAAAAGACGCGGGATGCTGTCCAGAGGCGTTCGTCTGCTTCAGGACAATGCGCTGGCTCATGCAGCTCATGGCTCCATCGTCCTTGCCCAGCAGTGCAGGTATAAAATCATGCCCCATCCACCATACTCACCGGACTTGGCACCGAGTGACTTCTTCCTGTTTCCAAACATGAAGAATCCGCTTCGTGGATGTCATTTTTCTAACGACCAGGACTTGATTACTGAACTTGACGTGGTTCCGGGCCCAGACGGGGGTGTTCTACAATCAGGGCATCAGAAAGGTGAAGAAGAGATGGGAGAAGTGCATTGCCTTGAGGGGTGAATACACAGAGAAGGACTAAAGTTCACACCAATTTCCAGGTACGTGCCTTGACTCCTTCATACTAAAGTGCAAAACTTTTCGACAGCCCCTCGTACATAAGCATGTACATGCACACATATATGCATAAAAATACATACATTTTTGTGAAAAAAATGTGAAAAATAATGGCTTGGGCTTTAATACTTGACATTTTCTTCTAGGATAATTTAAAAAAACAATTATAGCAGCTAGTTAGAAAAATTGATTTTCCACAGATGCCTGTTTGGTGTCATTGGAAACATTTGGTTTCAAGGCCGATTTATTGCTTATCTGTTTGAGAGAAAATAATGGCAAATATCGCAGATGAATATGCAGTAATTAGTATTAAAGGAAAAGGGAGGTTCCCGTTACACGCCCATTGAGGCATATTGGGAATATGGTGTTAGGCCCATATTTTCTAGACATCGGCACACTAGAGGTGATGCCGTCAGCATCACGCCAGCCGCCTTACAATGAGTAATAGTGTTTAATATGTAAGTGGTTTTATCCTCCTTCCCCTGCACACACACCCACTCACCTCCTCCATATCTAGTTTCATACATTGGTGGTAATAAGTATTATAGTGTGCTGTTTATTTTTGTCTTGATTTTTAAAAATGTATTTCAAATTCTTTCCAGACTCTGCAGGTGTTGATGGGATGTCCCCCTTTTGTTCACATGTTCAGGGCTTTTAGAAACCTCCCCTCCAGACCAGGCAGTGGCTCATCTACACCTATTTTTGATTCACTGTAGGTGATAATCAATATTAGTTGTAGTTTAATTCTGTGCAGTAAATTTATCTTGTCTTTTCCAAAGTTCACTATTGTACTGCAGCTGTCACATTATAAATCACTGGTATTGTTTACAACAGGGTCTCTTAACCTGTATCCACGGATACTTTGGGGGCCCATGAATGGATTCTAGGGGGTCCATGTACAGAACCTAAAATTTAAAATGTAAAGTTTTTTCCAAGAAAAGATCCATTTCCTTTATTAAACAAAGGGAATGATGGCCTTTATTCGGCAGTCAAAGTGGTCCATGGCACAAAAAAAGGTTAAGAAGCCCTGGTTTACAGATTACTCTGTGTTTTTATATTTAATTAGTTTTTCTACATTTATTTTTTATTTTATTTAAATCAGATGTAATGTGTTAAATTCCGTAGCATTTTATTGTTTGCATTAGAATTTAACACCAGATGGCAGAACAAGCAAAGACATCAACAACAGAATGAATAAAGCGAGAACAGCCTTTGCTAGTCTAAACATCTGGAAGTCCTCTCAGTACAGCACAAACACCAAATTAAGATTATATGAGAGCTGTGTACTTTCTGTGCTTCTCTATGTTGCGGAATGCCGGAGAGTAACAGAGGAGGACATGTCGAAATTGTCCTCCTTCCACACAGTCTGCCTAAGGAAAATTCTCCAAATATTTTAACCGAATACCATCACCAACCAACAACTACTGACTCGGAGTAACCAAGAGGGCATGCACACCATCATAGCTGGCAGACACTGAGGTTGGGTTGGCCACGTCCTCAGAAGAGACCCCCGATGTCATCACAAGAACAGCTATGCTATGGACCCCTCAAAGAAAGCGAAAGATAGGCCAACCAAAAACACCGTGGCGGAGAACTGTGGAGGCTGATATGCAAAGAATGAACCAGAGCTGGGGCACTGTATGAAGGATGACCGCCGACTGAACAAAGTGAAAGCATTTTGTTGCTGCCCTACAAGACACTACCAGACGTGATGGCCACTGACTGCTTTGACAGTCTGCGGCTAAGGATCACAGAAAACGACGATTAGAATTAGTCAAACTTATATCCTAAATAGAATATATCCTGAGACATTAGATTTAAAAGGGATTATTTCTGCATGTATTTTACATTACAGTTAATTTTACATGTCTGCATAGAAAATCATTTTAGATTCAAATTTCTAAACTAAATTTGTCTTTTCTGTTTCTTAGGGTTCAATTTGTGAACTCATTCCAGAATGGCCAGAGAATTAGAAATCAAGGTATACCCTTAAATTATAACAAAAGTTGATTGTGTTGGAACTACAAGGTGATAGAATAGTCACTTTATATTCAATTCTGATCAACAATAACAACAATATAAACATTAACAATTGTATAGTTAATTGTAACTGGCAGCATTCATTTCATTCTTCCCAGTTATTTAGTCCATTGTTAGAAACATAAAAAATTGTAAAGGTAATTGTAACTGGCAGTGTTCATTTCATTCTTCCCAGTTATTTAGTCCATTGTTAGAAACATAAAAAATTGTAAAGGTAATTGTAACTGGCAGTGTTCATTTCATTCTTCCCAGTTATTTAGTCCATTGTTAGAAACATAAAAAAATTGTAAAGGTAATTTTAACCGGAAGTGTTCATTTCATTCTTCCCTACTATCAGACGGGGGAAGTTATTTGAGCATTTTTTTAAAAATCCATATTACATTTCTTTACCGGTTGTAGCGTTGGAATTCTGTCCCATTTTAGCATTCTTCTTCAAGCACCATGCCTAGTGGTGTAGGAGATCATGCCTCTCCACAACTTCCTGTATCCGGTAGAATTTATCAATTCTTTTGTTGACTTCTTTCCTTGCCACGATGTCAAACTGTCCAGTATTTGCTCTCTTTGTCTTCCCCTATCTCTTTTTCCTTCAATCTTTGCCTGTTGCTATGATATATTCCAGCTTTCCTCTTCTCATAACATGCCTAAAAAAAGTGGATTGCTTCTTTCTAACTTGTGAAATAAGTTTCCTTTGTGCACTGGCCTCTCTCGGGACATTCTCATTACTTTTTTTTTGGCTGTCCATGGTATTTTTAACATTCTTCTGTAAAACCACATCTCTGTGGCTTCCTGTGCCTTCCCTACTTGTTAACTAATGTCCATGACTCACTCCCGTGTGTCAGGATTGGTTCTATGTAACACTGAAGAACTCTCTTTCTTGCTTCCATTGACAAAGAATTGTTGCATAAAATACTCTACATACATAAAAAGAGAAGTGGTAAAGCATAGAGAATTGAAATCTCCATCAGGCTGCTGAGTTTTAAAAAGTCATTACTGCCTGCAACTATATTATGGTAGAGACATTTTGTTTGTGCTGTTTTCTGTGAAATTTCCATTTTTCATTTCTAGGTTCTCGCAATAAGAAAAATGTCTATGTGGATATAAATGTAGGGCAGCCTTTTAGCCCAACTCCCCTCCTAAGTGTGGCACAGAGCATACTAGGCCTACATGTAAGTTTTAGATCCTGTATTTTTTAAGTTAAGCTGGCCTTTGGCTTTTAAGCTTTTACAAATTCTTTTTTTTTTAAACATATTTTAGTTGTGTTACCGATTATGTATTGAACTGTAGACACAGAAACTGTTAATTACTGTTTTGTGGATTATGTTTTGAATAATAAGTGATATATTTAAGTAAACTTGATTTAACGCTTCTTGCTGGATGTGCAAAAAAATTAATAAGATCAGAATTTAGTGGGTCGAAGGTATACCAGGAGCGGAATTCTATCACCATTTGCTGTTATTGCCACAGTGCAGTGTGTACGAACCCTTGTGTGGTTTGAGGGGGTCTCTCAGGAGATTAGAGAAAGAATATGTGCATTGCTCCCACCAGGCATGTCATAAGAGGCAGCCGAGGTTGTACAAGGGGCTAGCATTTTCACCACAGTGTGTAAATTACTGGTAGAAATCCCCAGCAAGAACATATGAAGGTCTTTGGTGCATGCTTAACTGCATGAGGACCAGCTGAATTTTGAGGCCCCCATGCTTATTTGGAAATGAAAAAATGGGCATTCAGTTATCCATTCATATTTTGTTTGAGTGAATTGGCAGACTAAAAAAGTGGTTGCACAGATGTTATTAGTGATCTCTACTATTACAGCATTGATTGAATCCACACCACAATTTTGAGTATCAGAATAAAAGCTACTGATGTGATTGCAATAAGAACAAAAAATTTATAAAAACGTGATGTGTAAAACTCAATCAGCAGTTTTTCCACAGGGCATACAGAAACTTGAATACTATCAGTACATGTATAGTGTATGGGTTAAAAATATGATACAATTAAAGAATTTTTAACTTTGTTGCATAATTTTTTTTTTTTTTTAAGCCAAAACAAAAGGTAGGTTGTAGTTTAACCAGGCTGGCTGAGCCTTTCACTCTTTTGCAGCAAGTGCCAAGTTGAAGAGTCCTTGGCATTATCTACACTGTAGATCTAGGCTTTTCCTGTGCCTTTTCTGCCATTCCAAATTTTGTTGAGTTGGATTCATGATCGTCAGTTTATTTCCTGGGTATCCTGTCCTGGCAAGCATTTAAAGAATCCTCTCATATGGTTTCAAACTAGAAGGGAAGAAAAAGAAAGGGGGTGGGAATGGCATACAGTGCATTCCTGGCCATACAGACGGGCTCTCCAAATGTGCAGGGCATTAACACTGAGCTCTGGTTCTGGACTCGTGCAAGGTATTGTCATGTCCTCATCTCGTCTGTCATCTATCCATTGTGAGATCCTCCTGCATGCAGACAACCAGGCAAAAGTCGGATGCTTGAGGATTCCCCCCAAACTTAGTATGCAATGCTGGCTTCACAGCATATTTCACCACAGGTGGAATTGTGATGCTGGGTCACTTTGATTCAGCTACTCAGCCCTTGAACATTGGCCAGATGCACCACGTGGAGATGCTTCAGGGTTTTGATTAGTGGTCGAACCCTTTGCATCCCAAAAAGAAAGTATATATTTTAAATATTTTCTGCCCCACATTTATTATCTCTCTGTAGTATAACCTGTGCTTTTTAAAATGTTTTGTAATGTCATATTGTTTCAGATTGGAGTACAGCATGATGCTGAAGAATTCCTAAGCCAGATCTTGATGATATGCCATGAAGAACTAGAGAATGTTATGAAACTGCGTAATGCTGATGGTGAGTATGAGATTCATTGTTAGACTGAATATATGTTGGATACTTATGATGAATCTGGTCAAATAAAAACACAGTGGTTCTACGTGTATGTTTGTATATGGGACAGTTTTATTTTTGTGCTGAATACACTGGACAACAAATTTTGACTTTTTGTGTGTATATGAGATTAAACCAAGTTACCTTAATGTTGTTTGGGCTGCTGAATATGAAAATGGCCGTTAAAACACCAGATTAGCTCTAGTTTTTTAAATATCTATAAAACAAGTTTTACACATTTGCATATACATACCATATGATAATAATGCTCATAGTGGAAATGATTCACAGCGATGCCTTTTTGCCTGTCGCTTGTAATGAGTTTCTGGAGTATCTCTCACAAGGGTCCAACAATAGTCTACTAGCATTGCTGCATTCCATTTCCCTTGGTACCTTTTTTCGACGTTACCATTATGGAGCAGCACAGCTTTTAAGCTCAACTTGGACGAATCAGTGAACAGCCTCCAATCGTCATCTTTGTAGTTGATGTGTAGTGCTGCCATCAGCCCCACTATATCAACGCAAGCAATGAGGTTATCTGTCTAGGTCACAGGCTGCTTTTTCTTCTTAGAAATACCATGTCCAATTGGAGGAGTCATGCAAAAGTAACAATCAATAAGATGGTTTGTCGGTTCCCTCCACACCATTGGAACTGCAAAACGCATTGATCGTCCTTTTCGGTTCAACCAGCAGTGCAGATTCGTTGCACAGGATTGACAACATGTGTGGGGCCCAATACCGGTCCTGGTCACCGATCTCACAACCAAAATAAAGGCTGTAAGCTTTCTTTATCATCTGTGTAATGGGTCGCCTTTGTGATAGCAAAGTTATTTGTCCGCAAATATAGCAAAAATAATCCGCACTGTTCACACATTCACGAGGCATCTTGAACGACGACACGTCTGCACTCACAGAATAAACAACACAAATGATGACAAGGAGGAAATGTGGTTGCAATGGCTGCTACAGATTGTGTCATCCAATTGGCGCTCAAGGCTATCCGCCTCCTGGGGAATCACGCACCAGGGCTATAAAAAAGGACTGGGTCATTCGGGTCGGGAAGGTGAAGCCACCAGCCTACTGGAACAACACCCCCCCCGATCTTGAAAACTAGAGCTAATTCACGATTTTTAAGTTCATATTTGTGATCAGCATGTCCAAATTAGTTTAAAATAGCTACCTTTGTCTCAGATACATTTTGGCTGTTGTCCAGTGATATCATATCTTGTTTTCATGGGGAATAGCTACAGAATTCCTTGATTGACAGAATTTGAAATAAAATCTACACTTACTTAATCCTGGCATTGACATCTTGTTTGGTTTCTCCTTCAATGATGTTACCTCCCAAATAGCTGTGCATTTTGTTAGTTATTTGACAGTTGCATCAACACATGCAAGAGAAAAAAAACAGACGAACTGAATATCTATAGCCAACAAGTGTGATTGAACACTAATCTCAAGAAGACAGAAGTCATGGAACTCAGGGTAAGAAACCATGTCCCAGTTAAGATAAGAACCAGAATTTAGAAAAGACAAAACAATGTTACATAAGAGGGATTCCAGAGGAATCACTTCGTCCGGTAGGGATCATCATGTGCTACAGGTGATACCCGATCGTCATCAAGCTACTATTAGCAAAATTAGAATTAAAGATAACTTAAACATAGGAACTTGGAATGTCAGGACACTAATGCAGACTGGAAAGTTAGATAACATAAGATGGAAATGGAAAGAATGAATATAAATGTATTAGGGCTATGTGAAATGCGATATACCGGAACAGGTGAAATGTATTCTGACAATTACAAAATAATTTATTCTGGAGGAAATAAACATGAAAGAGGAGTAGGCATAATATTAGATGCAGAAAGGGCAAGAACAGTAACGGGATTTTGGGCAATATCAGATCGAGTCCTGTTAGTTAAACTGAGTGGCAGACCAATTGATATCAATTTTATACAAATACAAGGTATATGCCCCAACAGCAGATAGTACAGAAGAAGAAATGGATACATTTTACAATGAACTTGATATGGCAATGACTCAAGTGTAAATTTCATGAAACAACTGTTATACTTGGAGACTTCAATGCAAAGGTCGTAAATGAAAAAGTTGATGATGTGACTGGTTGTTATGGCCTGGGAGAAAGAAATGAGAGAGGTGACAGACTGATAGAGTGGGCAAGAACACATGATATGATAGTAGGAAACAACTGGTTTAAGCAGCATCGTAGATGCCTTTGGACATGGAAAAGTCCAGGGAACAATGTTCATAATCAGATTGACTACATACTAGTATGCAGGAGATTTAGAAAGTTTGAAATCTGTGAAAACTAGGCCAGGAGCAGACTACAACAGCGATCAAGTACCAGTAATAGGAAAACTTAGAATAAAATTGAAGAAAGTAAAGTGATCTTCAAACAACATCAAATTAAACTTAGCCTTTCTTAAATCAGATAAGAAAATGAGTGAAAGATACATTACAGTACAGAATAGGTACAATGCAATAGAAAAAATACAGAGTATAGATGAACAGTGGGAAATGCTAAAGGAATCAATACATCAAACATCAAAAGAAATCATACCAGAAGTAAAGAGGATTGCAAAGAAGAAGTGGATGACAGATGAAATTTTACAACTGATGGATGCAAGAAGGAAGAAGAAGCAAGACAATGAAGAATATGACAGACTAAATAAGGAAATAGTAAACAAATGTAAAACAGCAAAAGAAGCATGGCTAAACCAGAAATGCAGAGAGCTTGAAGTGCAGAACCGAAAAGACACAAAATCTATGAACAAGCAAATAAATGAGTTAACAGGCAGGAGGACACAGTCACTGGCTATTTGAAGTCAAAAGAATGAGCACTGTTAAAGGGTCATGAGAACATGATAGAAAGGTGGACAGAATACATCAAATCTGATGAAAGACCAGATTTGAACGACCAGGACAGTTGTGAAGGACCTCCAATACTTGTGGCAGAAGTAGAGGATGCCATGCGCCACATGAAGAAAGCCAAAGCACCTGGACCAGATAATGTAACAGTAGAGGAAATGGAAGCTTTGGGAGAATTTGGAGTAGAAGTAATAACAAAACTCTTAAATGACATCTACAACAGTGGTCAAATACCTGATGATCTGCTGAAATCCACATTCATAGCTTAGCCAAAGAAACCTGGAGCCATGGAATGTGACGAACACCGCATCATTAGTCTTATGAGTCATGTGACCAAAATATTATTACAAATTATCATGAGAAGAGTGAGAAATAAAATTAAACCAGAAATCATGATGAACAGTGAATTTGTAGAAGGTAAAGGCACAAACAATGCTGTATATATTATAAGAACATTAATAGAAAGAGCCATAGAGCTGAAGACGAGATCTGTACTTGTTTTTTTTTTTTCTGTAAAACTTTTGGCGAGGCCAAAAAACTAGTCGGTTATATTAGGGTGCATGTCCAAATATAAAAGACCCTTAGGTCTATGGATATATATCATCTGTACTTGTGCTGTATAGATTACACTAAGGCATTTGACAAGGTGAAACATGGGGAAATTATCAAAATGTTAGAAAGCATCAACATTGATGGTAAAGACTTGAGGATAATGAAGAACATGTAGTGGCAACTAACAGCAGCTGTAAGAATTAGCAGCCAAAAAGTGTCAGGCAGGGATGTGTCTGTCACTGGATCTGTTCAATCTGTACAGTGAAAATATAAAGAGATCTGTAGAGGACATGCCAGGAATATCATTCAGCGGACATAATATAAACAACTTGAGATACGCTGATGGTACAGTCTTAATAGCAAAAAGTGAAAAGGTAGCTGCAGGAAATGGTTGATACAATAGTGATAGAAAGTGAAAATAAAGGCCTTAGCTTTAACAGCAAAAATACCAAAGAAATGGTTGTCTCAAAGAAAAGGGCTTTCCCAGAATTCACAATCAAAGTAAATGGAACCGTTTTAAAACAAGTCAATAAATTCAAATACCTGGGAACATTAATAACAACGGATGGAAGATGCATCTCAGAAGTGAAGAGCAGAATAGCTCAGGCAAAAGTAGCATTCTATAAAATGAAGAGTGACACAGAGTATTTTGTATTAAATACACCTATGCCTTAGTCCTCGAAATACTACACACGAGAGAGAGAGAGAGGGGTGGAGTCAAACACATTCAAGGAATAACCAACACTATCAGTATTCCCAACTCTGATTTATGTATTTAAATACTTGTCACCACAAAGATACAACAATATACATAGTCCGTGAAGTGTAACACATTAATGAAAATCCCAGATAACAAAGTGCATTATGTTGTCACAAATAAATATCGACTTGCACTCGACAGTTCACGTCCGCCATCATGACCACAAATCTCCCCGCTCTCCTCTTGACTGCCCCAATCAGAACGCCCCTTGCGTTCACCTCTGACCTGCTGACCTCGCAGTCTCTGTTGTTAAGTTATGTGTATGAGAACACGTCTCATACCCGACTGACATTATGTACCCGCCCCCAGCGGAGCACTGCCAGTCCACAGCTGTGTTCATCACACTGTGACATCTACTCTCCCCCCTGGGGAAAAAAACGAAGTTTTTTTTTTTTTTTTTTTTTTTTTCTCTCTCTGGAGGGCGGCTGGACGCACTCCAAACACCAAACATCCGGCTTTTGAGCCAAGTATACATTCATTTCCTTTTTGTCTTCACACATCTTGCATACTCAATTAAACATCATGTGGGGGAAAACTAAGAAATAAACAAGCATTCTACAAACGAGACAGAGTGTCAGCTACCACGTTAAGCTTACCCTCTAGAGGTAAAACAGTAAACTTGTACTGTTGTAGTAAGAGAGCCCAACGAGTTAATTTTGAGCTTGTCGATTTTGACGACTGTAAAAATGAGAGTGGTCGATGGTCTGTCTGTAATACAAAATGTGAACCTATCAAATATCGGGACAACTTTGAAACTGCCCACACAATTGTCAAGCACTCCCTTTCAATCGTAGAGTACCTGGTCTCAGCCGGCAACAGCTTACGACTCACATACATCACTGGATGTAAGGTACTCTGGTGGTCTTGCATTAAACAAGCACCAATTCCTACAGAAGATGCGTCTGTCCGCAAAACAAAGGGTTTGCGTAAATCTGGCAACAGTAAGATGGGTTTCCTAGAGAACACTCTCTTGATTTTGGATAAGGCTATCTCGCAATCTTGTGTCCACACGACCCTATTTGGCATCCCATTACTCGTTAGCGAGGTAAGTGTAGCTGCAATGGAAGAGAACTGAGGGATGAACTTGTGATAAAAATTCACAAGTCCAATTAGACTTTTCACTTGCTTTTTTGTTTTGGGTGTCTGCAACTGTAAAATTTTTGTAACTGTCTCATCTTCAGGTTTCAGGTGATTATGACCTACAGTATGTCCTAAGAAATTTAACTCTTTAAAACCTATGCAAACTTTACTCGGCCGTGCCGTTAAATTATGCTCTCTTAGACACTGTAATAGGGAAGACAACCCAATCATGTGATCCTCCCATGACTCATGAAAACAAACATATATCGTCGATATAAGTAATAATATCAGATCGATGTCCTAACAACCTTCTCATCATCCTCACAAATGTGGCTGGCGCGTTCACTAAGCCAAAGCACATGACATTGAACTGAAATAATCCTTTGGGGGTGCTAAACGCTGTTAGAGGTTTCGCAGCCTCCACGAGGGGTACCTGCCAATAGCCTCTAGACAGATCGAGTTTGCTGAAATATGTAGCGTGGGTAAGTTGTGTTAACAGATCTTCCTGATTAGGTATTGGTTCAGCGTCAACGACGGTGATGCTGTTCAATCTCCGAAAGTCAATACATATACGAAGAGATCCGTTCTTCTTGCGAACCACAACCATTGGAAAAGAATATGGTGAATCAGATGGAGAAATGATACCCAGTCGTTGCATGTCATCAATTTCTCTCTCGACAGCCGATTTGAAATGCATGGGCAATGGATACGGTTTTACCCTAATAGGCTGATCGCATGTCAGAGTGATATCATGACAAATTAGGTCTGTTCGTCCTGGCAGATCTGTGAGGACATCCTTAAACTCCGCTAATATCTTTTGTACTTCCGACTTTTGTTCTACTGTTAGGTCATCACTGATCCGCACCATATTCCATGACTCTGAAGGAACCAGGGGTACGAGGGATAACTGGATATTCCCTTCACCTTTTTCGTCTCCCGTATCATCAATGACTGCCGTACATGCCACTGTTGCTTCAGTCTGTGCTGCCCTTGTGACTGCTTTCAATGCCTCAGGTCGTTCTATATATGGTCTCAGCATGTTGACATGAAATACCTTCTCCTTATTTCGGACCAAAATTAGGTAATCGACATCTGTCAATTTTTTAACCACCTTGAATGGTCCTTGCCACGTAATACTCAAGCGATCCTCTTTAGCTGGTAAAAGAAGCCAAACTTCCTCACCTGGAATCAGAGATACTAATTTGGTGTTCCGATTTGCGTATTTCCGATACCGTGCTAACGATCCCGCCAAGCAATCACGTGCCACCAAACAAGATTTTACAATACGTTCTCTGAGGCTGACTACATACTCATAGCTCGTAACTGAGGTGCTATTTGCACATTTTCCAGTTAATAAATCCTTCAGTATGTGCATCGGCCCCCTCGGGTTTGCCCCATACAGTAATTCGAAAGGAGAAAATCCTGTACTCTCTTGGGGAGCCTCCCTATAGGCAAAAAGGACCGCTGGGAGTAACCTATCCCATTCTTGCGGAGATTCTGCGGTCACTTTTGCCAGCATGTGTTTTAATGCACCGTTAAAACGCTCGCAAACTCCGTTTGACTGAGGGTGATATGGACTCGTGAATGTTTGGGCAATACCCAACAGCCCAGTGATTTCTGACATCTCCTTAGAAATGAACTGACGGCCCCTATCCGATAATATTTCTTCCGGAAAACCAAACCTGCAAAACAGCATCTGCAAAGCCTCTGCGACTGCTTGTGAAGTAATATTCTTCATCGGCACCGCCTCCGGCCACCTGGTGCATAAATCTACCATCGTTAAAATAAAACGATATCCCTTGTCTGAAGTGACCGAGAGGGGGCCTACAATATCAATCGCTACTTTCTGGAACGGTCGGACTGACAAGTCCGTAACCTGCACTGGAGCTTTGGGAGTTCTGCCTTTATGCCTCATCTGTTGGCATATCTTACAGGACCTACAATATAGTTTAATGTCCTTGCTAAACAATGGCCAGTAAAATTGTGACAGCACCCTCTGGCGCGTTCGAGCCATACCCATATGTCCCGCGAAAGGGGAGTCATGTGCAACCTCTAACACTTTTGCTCTAAAACTACATGGTACCACCACTTGGCGCTGAGTTTGTACTCCCTTAACGAAACATCTAGTGAGAATATTATTCTTGAGCTCGAACCAATGTCTGGCCAACTTCGTGCACTTTACATCCCCTTTCTCGGCAAAATTGTAAAATTTACGCAATGATCCGTCCGACCGTTGGTGCTGGATAAAGTCCGACACCTGTGTATCCTGACTCCCTTTGACCAATTCCGATGTCTTAGCTTCATGATGCGTCGCTTCTAATGCGTCATCTGCCTTTGACTGCGCCCTCGTAATCACCGCATTGGCCATAAGCACACGATTGTCCCTCCATTTCTTGATGTCCATCTGCGTACATTCCTGCACACCTTGCACATTACCCACAATCAAATCCGCTATCGGTGCTTCGAGTACACAGGCCTGTACTCTACCAGATATGAAGGGAGTGTCCACCTCAATAATGGCAAGAGGGTAATATTCAATGTTACCCCCGAAAGTGACGCATCTTGCTGTCTTACCTATCAAGCATGAGTCGTCAATGCAGGATCTACGCACACCTATAGTTGTGCATCCCGTGTCTCTCAACACAGACACCTCCTGTTTTTGCACAAATCCTGGATGCAATTCCAAATGACCATTTTCTTGAAGAGAAGAGAGACAAGGCAGAGTGTGACCACAGATAAGCATAGGCTTACCGTCTGGTTCAAATAATGGCCTACACCCTTCGCAATTCTCATTGTTAAAGGTTTCTAATATGCAAGCCGAATTAGCTCGTTCTGAATTATTAGCACAGACCTTTGCCAAATGTCCTATTCCCTTACAGAGACTACAGTGTAGCTGAGTATTGCTATCCTTTTTTGGACTGTTGTTTGGAGAATGTTTGTCTACTCGGTCTGACTCCTTTTTCTCAAAGGATTTGTTTCTTTGGTAAGGTGAGCTTTTGCGAAATCGTCTTTGTTCCTGCTCGTTTGGCGCCTCCATCTGGATCTGATTTCGCGGGTACCTATCATGTCTGTCTCCAGTATATCTGTATTGATTTCTATCAGACTGATAGTTACATTTCTTCCTCGGTGATCTAAGGTCCCGATAATTGTCATACCGTGCAGGAGATCTGTCTCCCCGAAAGTAGGGTCTATCATAATTAAATCTTCTGGGGCCAAATCTATCGGCACTCTTTGATCTATGTTGATTGTAAGGTTTTCTAGTAATCTTTCCTATACTCGCTGAAAAAGTCTCAGTGATACTTTCCCTGTGTATGACCTTTCCTGGATGCGCAGTGACATATTGGTGTCCTAATTCTGACATCATACCGATGTTTTTTGGCTTACGTTCCTGGAAAAACGCTATAAGCTCAGATGAACACGATGATAATACTTTGTCCCGTAACATAAGGTCGAAAAGCCCATCGAAGTCTCTAGTAATACCTTCCATCTCAATCCATCGATTTAGCAGCTGAGTCTTCTTCTTCTTCTTCTTGCGATCGCATCTTTGATGATTACACCGTCAGACGAGTTCTCATGATGAATTCGACTGTTGTTTGAAGTTCCTCTTTAACTCCATATAGCTTTGAATTTAGTGTTGAGTCATTGGGCCAGTATATCTTTCTTAACTGGTCATACAGAGGACAGTCCTGTAGAACATGCTCAGCAGTTTGTTCGTTTAATCCACATGTGCACAGTGGTGAAGCAGACAATCGTAACTTGTGCATGTGTTTATTCAGTTTGTTATGCCCTGTCCTGAGTCGAAAAATAGTTATCTGTCCCTGCCGGTCGAGAGTGTGATAGTCGTCTTTGGGTTGGTTCTGTTCTCTTCTTATAGTCTGGATAGCTCTCTTTTTCTCAAAGTATGTGACTTCATTATCTTCTTGTTCACATTCTCCTCCCTTTTTTGCAAGTTTATCTGCCTTTTCATTTCCGGGTACACCACAATGAGATGGTACCCACTGAAGTATGGTTCTCTTTTTGGCAGCTACCTTGTTTAGTTCATTTCTCAGATGCGGGAGTTTACCACCCTTGAGAGCTTGCAGGACAGACAGTGCATCTGTGAGGATGACTACCTGGTGGCAGTCAGAGTTGGTGTTATAAATCATATTTGCAGCTTGCTCTAGAGCTTGAACCTCAGCTGTATAGTTGGAACAGAATTTACCAGTGGGAATGTGCCTAGTCTCATAGTGGTTGTCAGGATATGAGATAAAGATACCGGCACCTCCATTCCTAACAGCATTAGTTGCTGATCCATCTGTATAGGCATGTATCCATGATTGATCGGGATAGCTTTCTTGGATCATACTCAATGTAGCAGTTCGTTTTTGCAGATCATTATACTCACATCCACTTGTGAGACCACTGACCGACGTATTAATTTGGAGGGCACTGCTGGCCTGCTCCCATGGTACAGGGTATAGGGTGGGCTTCAGTGGTGTTGTCTTCATAGATAGGTCTTCTTGATGCTGTCTTATAAGTCTTTTTCCCCGATGCACAAAGCTGCTACGCTTTAGACGTCCCAATGCCAGATCATCTAGTCTTGCCTTCATTGGGTGCGTTGGCATACTGTTGTACTTTTCCATCTGGATCATGGTCTTTGTGTCTCTTCTATGGGACAATGTCTGTAATCCAGCAACCTTCTGCATCTCTGTTATTGGTGTAGTTTTCATGGCTCCTGTAATGAGCCTGAGAGCTTGATTTTGCACCTTGTCCAAGGACTGCAGGTGTGAGTTAGCAGCTGATGACCATGCTGCTGAGCTAAACTCTAAGTGTGGTCTTATTACTCCACTATAAATCTTCTTTAGATTTCGTTCATTTGCTCCCCAGTTGGTACCTGCCAATTTTCTGAGTATGCCTAGTCGTCTTCGGGCCTTTCCTTCTGCATTTTCAATATGCTTATTCCATGTAAGCCTTTGGTCAAATGTCACCCCAAGATAGGTGGGGTAGCTTTCTTCCTTGATAACGGTTGTCCCTAGGTGTATGTTAGCTGATTTGTCCTTGGGGGCGAGGGAGAACAGTGTTGTGGAGGTTTTGTCTGTGTTTATTGTGATAAGCCATTTCTCTGCCCATGACACTAGCATGTCTGCTGCCCGCTGCATTCTATAATTTGCTGTGGTGACATTTTCATCAGCGCACCAGAGTACTAGGTCATCTGCATATAAGGCAGCTTTCACTCCTGCAGGGAGATCTTTCACCAGGTCATTGATGTAAACAAGGAAGAGTGTAGGGGAAATTACTCCTCCTTGAGGTACCCCCTGATGGAGCAACACTTTTCTGCTCTGCAGACCGTCAAGAGTGACTCTAGTTCTCCTGTTATGCAAGTATGACTGGATCCATTTCATCATGTTGCCTTGGATTCCACCTCTCCCAAGTTTTGCAATGAGGCCATCTTTCCACACCCTGTCAAAGGCCTGCTTGAAGTCGACCCAGATCGTTAGGACCTTTTTCTTCTCCTGAAAGGCATCTTCTATTGCTTGAGACAAGTAAGTAACTTGGTCTTCTATACTGTAGCATTCTCTAAATCCAGCTTGTTCCGGCACCAGGATCTGCTCAGACTCTAAATACCATTTCAATCTGTGGTTGACTATTCGCTCCATAGTCTTCCCAACACAGCTTGTGAGACTGATTGGCCGGTAACTTGCAGCCTCGGTCTTACATTTCCCTTTCTTTAGTATGGGTATTGTGATGGCTTCTCTCCATACTTGGGGTACCGTTCCTTTCAACCAGCTGTGGTTGAATATCTCAAGCAGTTTTGTCTTTGCTGCTGAGCTCAGATTTACTAGCATTTCGTTGCTGATTTTGTCTGGGCCGGGTGACTTTTGAAACTTAAGCTTGGAAATAGCCTTCTGTAGTTCTCCTAGTGTGATGGGTTCCCTCATTGGGGCAGGAGTATCTGTCTGTCCCATGGTTGCCAGTATTTCTTTTCTTATCTCTCTCTGATGGTCTATGTTAATGGGTAAGTTGCTTTCTGAACTGTATCTTCTAGCAAACAAGTCTGCAGCTTGTTTTCCTCTGAAAAGTTTGCCACCTTCATCCAATGTGATAGTCTGCCTTGGTGAGGAACACTCTTCATTTAGAGACTTGACTAATCTCCAAAGTTTCCTGCCGTCTTTCTCAAGGTTCAGCGATGCCGTTTTAGTTCTCCAGCTTTTCCGTTTTTCTTCTAGCTTTGTTCTCTGAAACTCTGCTACAGCCTTTTTCCATTTGTTGTGAGTTTCAAGTGAAGGCTGAGACTCTGCGTTCTTTCTAGCCTTGTCCATAGCTTCCTGACGTTCTTGGAGTGTGCTGGACCAGTATGGTATGTAGTTACGCCGGCATCCTTTGGGAATGGTTTCTTTTGCAGCTTGTAGTATGCATCTGTTGAAGTCTTTTACCACTTCATTAATATCTCGGTTCTGTACCTTGAGGGTAGACAGCAGCGTGTTCACCTGATGCCTGAATAAACCCCAGTTGGCTTTTTTGTAGTTCCATCTTGTAATGGCTGGGCCTGTACTGAGAGTTGCACTCTGGACAGTAAGAAAGATTGGGCGATGGTCGCTTCCCCCTAGTTGATCTCCTACTTCTCTACTAATAGATCCAGCTATATCTGGTGTGGAGAAGGCAAGATCTGGTGTTGAAGTTGTGTGCCATCCTCTGGAGTAGAAGGTAGGAGTATCTGTGGCATTATTGACTAGGATTAGGGAGTGATCATCTTGCCAAGTTTCAACCTCTTCACCTCTGTGATCCAGATGGTTATAGCCCCAGCTCTGGGAGTGGCTATTAAAGTCTCCAACTGCTATAAAGTTGGTGGCTGGTACCTGTATAGAGCTGAGACTCAGAGGTTTGTTGTTCGGACAGTAATAGTTCAGGAGTTCTATTTCCATCTTGTCTACCTTTATCTGCAGCAGCTGATATTCTGCTCCATCCATGAAGGTTTTCCTTTCGTGTGCAGGAATGTTATTCCTTACAAGAGTAAGTACTCCTCCTTTTCGTCTATCTTTTCTGTCGGATCTGAAGCATTGATATCCCCTTATTTTAAAGGTTTGATCTGCTTTCAAGTGAGTCTCTTGGATACAGCAAACACTGACTTGCTTCTCATACAAGATGTTTTCCAGCTCTGTCTTTTTGCTGTATCCAGCCTGCTTGCTGTTCACTCCCTCTGCATTCCAGTGCATTATGACAAGTGGCACTCTGGGTTTCTCTTTTTCTGTTTTGTTTTGGTCAGTAGTTCTCCTCCGCCGTCTGCTGACTCCACAAGACGGTCTAGAGGGTCCTCCAGTAGCTGAGGGTGGGCTCTGTCGAGGCTCAGAGCCCGGCACTGCACCTGCCTGGTGGAGCTCCACAGGGTGAGCACCAGAACGAGATTTATTTGACGGTGTACTCTCCATAGAAAAAAAAAAGCGAGTTGCATGATACTGTGGTTTCCGGTGCGCCTTCTGGCCCAGTATCTACGACTTTAGCACCTGCTCAACGGGAGAGTGGGCTCATCCCTAATCTGTTTATGTTCCCAGTAGTAGACTATTCGCAAGCAGCCTGGGGGTGTCACTGCTCTGCGCGGACCTTGTTTACCGAGGCGGCGTCCGAGCTCGTATGGTGAAAATATGGTTGCGTTATCTTCAAAATAGCCCTGTCTTTCCCGTGGCTTTTCTGCCATCCTGCAACTTTGAGTTAGGGAGTTCTGAGCTCCAGTCTCTTTCCCAGGCGTTTTATCCTGGCCTGGCACGCATACAGAGGACCCCACTTCTGGTTCTAAGTTAGCAGTTGGGGATAGGTGGGGTAGCACACTGTGCATTCCCCGTCATCCAGGGGGCTCTCCAACTATGCAGAGCTTGCACAATGATGTGCTCTGGTTTTGGGCTCTCCCAAGGAATCCTCACGTCCTGCACAGAGCCACTTCCAGATACCCACCACCTGCCAACCCTCCATTGTAGAAATCTCCTGCATGCGGCCATCCAGTCAAGAGCCAGTATTAAGTCTGGTGCCCAAGTGATCCCCCCAAGCTCAGTGTGCAATGCTGGGTTCTCATCATTCTGCAACACAGGGGGGATTGTGATGCTCAGCCATCTCTCTCAATTCTGCACCGATAAGTGACATCGGGGACTTAACTGTGCCTCAGTGCTGGGAGGCCCCGTTTCCGGGTACACCACACACAGCCAATTGAGGCAACGGTCGCCGTGGGCGTGATAGACGACAAACAGTGAAGAATGAGGCAAGAAAGCATTTAACCCATGAAGTGGGGGTGGATTGGTGCAGACCAGAGCATGTACCACTCGCCGGTGGGTTCTGCATCTACACCTATAGGGTTCCACCCACTCCTCAGCCCATTTAGTCTGGCCCCTCACCCAGGACCTGTCCGGCTTGGGTGACCCTGCCAGGAGTAAAACTCCCGCCGGCATAGCTCCCGGGATCATTGGGGCGCTCAAGCTCTCCAACCACGGCAAGGTAGGCTTACATGTGGAGAGTGCAGCTGAGTAATTTTTGCAATGAAATCCTCAAAATCTTGATTGACGCTTGGTCTCACGTCTCGGAAACGAGCCCGATACCCTTCCGCCGTTAGACGAAATTTCCTTAACAACCTCTCCTTGACTATGTCATAATTTGCTCTGTCGGCTATAGGGATGCTATACACAGTTTCTAACGCAGATCCTGAAAGCAAGTTTCCCAGCAGAACAGGCCATTCTTCCTTCTTTATCTTCCAAGCCAAAACTTCTGATTCAAAACGTTCCAGGTACACGTCCATGCTGTCCAAATCGTGATTAAAATTGGGTAACCGTAGTCTATAGGGACGTGAGAATTCTTTCCCACCTGAATCCTGCTTCCTGGATTCATTATCTAGCTTCTTCAGATTTATTTCTCTGTCAGCTTCAATTTTCTTCAACTCTTTCTCTGCTTCTATCTTCTTCATCTCTTTCTCTGCTTCTATCTTCTTCATCTCTTTCTCTGCTTCTATCTTCAATTTCTGGAATTCTTTCTCCTCACACCGTTCCATTCTATCCTGATTTTCTTTCCATTTTTTTTTCTGCCCATTCCTGTAGAGCAGGGCCTGTTAATGCTAGCGCTTTACCAGCATCAACAAATTCTAAGAGGCTAGCCATCGTTATGTAATGTAATAATATCAAAATTTCTTAACGCAGTACTCAGTGTACAAAAAAAAAAAACGTTCAGTATTCTTCACTGGAAAATTATCAGATATTGTACTAGAAAATGAATCAAAATTATATGCAATACTCAGTCAGAAATACTGACTGTACCAAACAAATGGGTGTATTCCGTATTATTATGTGAAGTTACTCAACAGCACAACTTGCTGTACCCATGACACCTTTAATATTTAAACAGTGTAACCAAACCTCACTGCAATATAATTAATGGCATAAACATACATGTGATTCTCAACCAAACAAAGAACTACGTTTACACAAGCAAAAGTACCCAACCTACTCTTTTGCTATGGGTATTGGAATTGAAATTGAGATACACTTCACTAAGACAAAACAAACAAAAATACAAACAATGTTGACCCTAATGAAGGTGATTAAGATGACCTTACTATACGAACGAACACAACAGTACGGTGGAATAAGAAAAAGAAAAAAAAAATACACTCAGACAGCAGCAGATGTCTAATTACAAACCGTAGCTGTTAACAAATGAAAACAAGAGTTTGGGAAATTAACGTATGTACATGATAGTAAGAAAAATACAAGAGAATACTCCAATTAAACATGACGAAGAGACACTATTACAAATATGACACCGTGCAAACAAACAAGACCTGCACCACTAATACACTAAAATGTGCAACGTGAATTATGCAGGGCAGCCAATAGGGTCAACTCTATGTGCCCGTGCTCCAGCACACAATTCACCCAGCAACAGTCCTAAAGAACAGTTTAGCACAATCTCTTACCGCAATGCAAAAGAGAAAATCCTAAACCCACACAACAACCAAATAACACCAAAATTATACTTCTACGAAGACACAACAAAAAACCTACAATAGACAATGAAGTGACCAAAGGTAGTATGTTGCAACACCACACCAGCTGGATGACGTATTCACCACCCAAATGTAAAAGAGGTCACCGGAGAATGATTACTAATTATATAGTATTATAAAGTAGAAAGGTACTAGAAGAAAAATAAGTGTCAAATAATATATAATAACAATAATACTACATTAGGAAAATTAACTATAAATCAATTAAATTGATGATCTCCGAAGGTCTGGGTTCCTGATGATGACGTTGATATCCACAGCACACTAGTCACTAATGATCCAATGGTCCACAACGAACAACACGTTACAAAGTTACATAAAGTTACAAATATTGTCCATTAGGATGACCCCTGAGTGGTCCTAGCACTAACATGTAAGGCACAAAGTCCACGGTTGTCTCCAGATAGTGCCTTGTCTTCACTGAAATACCACAGGGATGTCACGCAAAAAGTCAGTCCACTCGCATCAAAGTTCTACCACAAAAGTATGCTAGCCCGTCGTCAGCACAAAGCGAGGTTTTGTCGGCTCCACTCCAATAACATCTCACGAGTTCATGAAAGTTAACACCGTTTGCAAAGGTGTAGTGCAGTCTTCTACGTGAGAAAAAGTTCAATACAGAATTTGATGATGGACTGCAATGTTTTGTATAAGGCAACGATCGTAACGTAAATCTGGTACTGTTCAGCTTCTGGCAACCTCCGTAACGACCCTGTGTAAAATATTGATCCTGTAATGCACCAGTTCCCGTGTTCGGCATGCACACCGTTCCACAAGAAGACTCAACCACTTGATTTCTACAGGTACGTCGTCTCCTGAGCCAGTAAACACTGTGTAGTGGCAACACTGTCCCACTGTTGGCTTTCAAACGGCGCTGCAGCGGCCTCTCTACTCTTGACCAGTCAGACGCTTCAACTTGCAAAGAGCCACAAATGTCCTTATACGCTATAGCACATGTAAAGTGGCAGCGTACTGTTAATAAAAAATACTGCCTTGTATTTTCGCTCTCGCTACATCCTTAATGAAAGACATAATTCTTTATACTCCTCTATCACACCTCCAAAATTTTAAACTTGCAACACCGTTCGTGAACTGAAAATCACTCGTGGCAAAAAAATACCACCCTTCACTGTGTATCGCTAATCCGTGACCCGTGACTCACTATTCAAAAAAAAGTACCTGACAACTGCGTGAATGACAAACAGGTCTGCGATGTACGTGATCCAAAATAGATTTCTGACCTGGCGCTGCACTGAAACTCATACCAGTAGGAAATTTACACTTCCTATTTTTCATCAGCATATGAAAAGATAATCAAACTTGAGGACCGAAATACGAGCTCCCCAGCTGACACAGAGTATTTTGTATTAAATACACCTATGCCTTAGTCCTCGAAATACTACACACGAGAGAGAGAGAGAGGGGTGGAGTCAAACACATTCAAGGAATAACCAACACTATCAGTATTCCCAACTCTGATTTATGTATTTAAATACTTGTCACCACAAAGATACAACAATATACATAGTCCGTGAAGTGTAACACATTAATGAAAATCCCAGATAACAAAGTGCATTATGTTGTCACAAATAAATATCGACTTGCACTCGACAGTTCACGTCCGCCATCATGACCACAAATCTCCCCGCTCTCCTCTTGACTGCCCCAATCAGAACGCCCCTTGCGTTCACCTCTGACCTGCTGACCTCGCAGTCTCTGTTGTTAAGTTATGTGTATGAGAACACGTCTCATACCCGACTGACATTATGTACCCGCCCCCAGCGGAGCACTGCCAGTCCACAGCTGTGTTCATCACACTGTGACAAAGAGTATTTTATGCAACAATTCTTTGTCATTGGAAGTAAGAAAGAGAGTTCTTCATTGTTATATAGAACCAATCCTGACATATGGGACAATTAGTAAACAAATAGGGAAGACACTAGCGGCAACAGAGATGTGGTTTTACAGAAGAATGTTAAAAATACCATAGACAGTCAAAGAGAGTAATGTGGATGTCCTAAAAGAGGCAAATGCACAAAGGAAACTTATTTCACAAGTTAGAAGGAAGCAATCCACTTTTGTTGGGCATGTTATGAGAAGAGGAAAGCTGGAATATATCATAACAACAGGTAAGATTGAAGGAAACAGAGATACGGGAAGACAAAGAGAGCAAATACTGGACAACAGCAGAATTGATAAATTGTACTGGAGACAGGAAGTTGTGGAGATACATGGTCTCCTAGGCATGCTACTTGAAGAAGAAGAAGAATTGGAACTGGATGTGTTCAATGAATTTGTGCATCACTCAAATGAACAGGTGTTTTGAGATTGACTTTGAGTTCAGAAAACGAATTGTAGTGAAAGTTATTTCAGTGAATCTGTAATGGAATTTGTAAGCAGTAAGTGAATTTTTGTTTCATTTTGATCTTTCAGGATCTTGCTTTTAAATAATTAAAATTTATACACCCATACATGTTATTTCTCTCTCTCTCTCTCTCTCTCTCTCTCTCTCTCTCTCTCTCTCTCTCTCTCTCTCTCTCTCTGTGTGTGTGTGTGTGTGTTTGATTTTAATTTGTTGTTTGACTTCCATATTGTGTCATAAAAAAAAATAAAACACAACTATTTGACAATGTCCCTAGAATTTGTAATTTAAGGATTTATGATCTTCTCAATATTTGTAATCTGAGAGAATGATCTAAATATTTGTAATTTAAGGGAATGATCTTCTAAATATTTTTAATTTGAGGGAATGATCTTCTAACTATTAGTAATTTGAGGGAATGATCCTCTAAATATTTGTAATTTGAGGGAATGATCCTCTAAATATTTGTAATTTGAGGGAATGATCCTCTAAATATTTGTAATTTGAGGGAATGATCCTCTAAATATTTGTCATTTAAGGGAATGTAGGGACTTGAAGCCACTTAAAACTTTCTTCAGGCACTTATAAGATGTTGATGGATGACTATGCCATTTCTTTTATTTTTTGAATGTGGGCTTTACACTTTTAGGTCAGAGTATTTCATCCCTGAAATTGCTTTCAGGCTGTAATAATAATGAACGGGAACACAACAGAAATGGCTTCCCAGAGGCAGTCATCAGTGAGGTACATGAGGGGAATGATGATGATGAGTCATGGCTGAAGGTTGGACCCAAAAACCATCATGTGGAAACCAATGTGGTGAGTGAGCCCTTGTCTTCCAGTATAAATAGAGGGAGATGTGGAGCATCTGTTTCCTGTGCATTTTAATTTGTGATGTTTAGTTTGGCCATCAACTAGGCTATATCCTGTATAGTTCCCAAGGGTCTCTGAGGAAACAAAGAATGGGGCTACCGCTCCTTCGGGCATGTCACAAAAGGCGGCTAATTTAGGGTTGTGCATGGGGCTGGCAACTTTGCCACATAAAGCAAATAGCTACGGAAGCCACGTCTGCAGGAGCTTGTTCTGTGATGCAAGGTGGCCAGTTCCATGCTCCATAATGAGTGAAAAAGTAGATAAATGAAATTAGGCCAGATTACCATGCTGTGGTTGCAAAATGGACTGACTTTTATTTGTGTTCTGATTTGACGATGTTCAGACGTGTCTATTTATCGAATGACTACAGTTTTCTTTTAAATTTCTCTTCTTGTAGGTTCTTGTGTGTGTCCGGCTGTTTCGTCTGGCATATTCCATTTCTTTCATATAAACAAAACATTTTTGTTTCAAATTCTTCCAGCTAACGAAGGCTATCTCAACCCAACACTTCTGGGATATGAATGATTTGGAGAGAATTCTTGTAGTTTGTGTAATTCTTCAGTAGTTATTATTTTCTGTTGTCAGTCAAATTTATCCGTGATGGATTTTCCATATATTTTCCTTAGTTCTCTGTGGAGATTAGTGTTTTTTGAGTTTTATTCTGCTCGCAGGTATTTTTTGTTTCTGAGCAAAATGGACCTGTCACGGTAGTTGTTATATATGGTTGAACTGGTGTTGAAAAATGGTACCAGTGTTAATGTGTGTGCTTTATAAGATCACACTGATTGATTTAAAACTGCTGTATTTTTCTAAACAGATAATAATCTTCAACTCGGATGTCAAGTCAGTCTGATTGTTTGGCTCTGAAACATGGATAAGAACAAAAACAACAACCAAACAGTTACAGTGTTTCATAAATGGGTACCTGTTATAATAACAGGATTGAAATGGTATGTAAAGGTCACCAAAGTGGATGTGATGACAAGAACCAGTCAAGTACCAGTAGGACAAGAAATGAGAAGACGCTGTCGATGGATTTGACACACATTGAGGAAACCAATTTATAGCATTATCAGGCAGTTTATGTTCTGAAATCCCCATGGCAACAGAAGTAAAGGCAGACTGAAGAATACATAAAGAAGAGAACTGGAGATAGAATTGAAAATGGTATGGAAGACATGGGAAGACTATGAGTTGATGGCACAGGACTTGGCATGTGTTTGTTGAAGTCCTATGCTCCTTGGGGAGCTAAAGGGAATTGATCATAAAAAAAAGTTGTTTAGCTTCTTTGGGAAAGTATTATTATTAATTGACGCTCCTGACTGTAGTTAATTTCTGTCCTCTTTTTATACATAACAGCATTTGCTTTGTTTTTCAGAATGACTGTGGTCAGACTCCCTTATCCAGCATATTTGCTGGTCTGAGCAGATCCTGCCTTGTACGGGAGTCTGGAAAAACAAGTGATACTGTTGATTCGTTCTTCACATTGAAGCTGGACATTCAGGTAAGTTGTTGCAGGCATTCATAATGGTGGAATGTTATCCTTATAAGTAAGATTGTATGGTTCTTCAGATCAACCTCATGCCTAGGAGTAGTGACAACAAAATTATGGGAACTGGTGGTTGCAAATGACCTCCCTGTTTTCTCTCCTCCCTTAGCGCTTGCACACATGCATGGCACACACACAGAAAGAAAGAGGGATAGGCACTACTGCCACGTGAAGTTTAAGGATCAAAACTCAATTGTAACTGGACTTTGTGTGAATACCTACCGTTTTGCTTACCTTTATACAGAAACAGTTTTTACCCACATAGTCAACAAATTGCTTGACAAGTAAGAATTCAGAAAAGCAGAGACGGAACGTTATTGTTTTAAAAACTGGCTCACTTGTGGCATTTTTAGCTAGGAAGAATGAAACCTTGCCTACAATAAGTATGTCATACATCCTTGCGAAGTGAGACTTATGTTAGCTTGTCTTCTTGTAGACGAACCAAGAGAAACTATTGGGATAAAAAATGCAGATCCTGATATCTTAAGCCACAACATGTGTACTTATCAAACGGCACAGGCCACAAGAGTTCGTAAAAGTCTTGTTCTGTATATTCAAATTATATTAGGAAATTTTGATTTGTTTTGCATCATCATAGGACTGTCTCTAAACACAAGAGACCTTATCACCATATCATGTTTTAATTTTGACCAGTTTGGAGTTCTTAGACCAGCCTTTCTTGTGATACCAGCAGAACTAGATCTCAGAATATCAGTATAAGCAAGGGAATAATGTTTTTTTTTCCTCACATTGTCTGATTCATTACAGAGGAGCAGAATTCATCAGATCTAGAGACTACAAACAAAAAGGCTACAATTTTGACAGTGCCTGCATGAAAATATTTCGTAGGCCTGGCTTAAACACAAAAATTGAATGCTTATTTTTTAAAATTTTCATAGACTGTTATTTGATTTCGTTAAATATTTTAAAAAAAGTTGTTCTCTTAAAGAAGCAAATGTAAACGTGTTAATGAAATTGGTAATAAAAACTCTTCATCTTCAGGCTGAGGGTGTGCATAGTGTCAATGATGCACTTCTTCGACTCAACACTACTGAAACAGTTCACGACGCTGATGGAGGAAAAGTAAGTTTTTCATTTTTCATATGTATTAAAATTGACATAGCAAAGTTTATTGTAATCATCATCATTAATTTTCTTTTTCGCTCCCTGTGGAGCAAGGAGCCACCACTGTAGCTTGTCCCCTAGCAAAAAACCATCACCAAAGTAATCATGTGCTTGTGCAGCTGTGGTTTCTGTAGCATTTTGTTTTCCCACGATGATGTTGCCAGCCCTATGCACAACCTCATAATATTTGCCTCTTATGACATGTCTGAAGGAGGAGCAGTCCTGTTCTTTCTGGTCTCTTTAAGGACCCTACGTGAGTTATGCAAGGCTTATTGTAGTTAGGAGATTGTTTCCATTACATTTAGGGTTTGCTCGGTGAGTATGTTTTGTTCTGGAGAGTATTAGAGGTGATAGCCCTCAGCTGCTTTTTTTTTTTGCCTGGTGTCCGTTTCAGTGTGTTCTTTCTTCTGTTTGTTGTAAGAGCTTCTTTTCACCCAATCTGCCCATGTTGTGCTGACATTTATGCTTGTTGTAAGAGCTTCTTATCACCCAATCTGCCCGTGTTGTGCTGACATTTATGCTTGTTGTAAGAGCTTCTTATCACCCAATCTGCCCGTGTTGTGCTGACATTTATGCTTGTTGTAAGAGCTTCTTTTCACCCAATCTGCCTGTGTTGTGCTGACACTTCTGTTTGTTGTAAGAGTTTTTCACCCAATCTGCCAGTGTTGTGCTGACAGTTATGCTTGTTGTAAGAGCTTCTTTTCACCCAATCTGCCCGTGTTGTGCTGACACTTCTGTTTGTTGTAAGAGCTTCTTTTCACCCAATCTGCCTGTGTTGTACTGACAATTATGCTTGTTGTAAGAGCTTCTTTTCACCCAATCTGCCCATGTTGTATGACAATTATGCTTGTTGTATGAGCTTTTCACCCAATCTGCCTTTTTAGTGCTAATACCATAAGGTGACGCTGTGGTGTCCCCTCCAGGGCATAAGTTTGGGCACAGTTATACGAAGATCAAGCTGTTGCCAGTGCATTATGTTCCTTCTCTCCACGTATAAATATTAACAAATAAAATGGTATTGAATCAGTTTTACAAATTAACGGTACACAGGAAACATGGGACGTTTCAGGTTTCACCCTTCGTCAACCACAGTTTCAAACAGGCAACAAGGACAAGAAATATAGATAGGTTAAAGAAAAATACTATAGACACTGCAGACACGTAATATATATACGAAATAGTACAACACAAGTGAAGAGCAATAATAAAGCAAGGAAAATACAAAACCAAAGAAATTTATCATTACAAGAAATTCAACAATCAACGAAAATCAAAAGCAGAAAATGGAATAACAAAACAAGAAGTCCTGCTATGATAATCTTCACTAAAAGATCCGGGAAAGCTATGAACACTAATTGCAATGGCGTCAAATCATGAATGTTCCTCTCCACGTAGCTGCCCACTCCATGATAACACCTGACCTGACCAGAGGGTGCTGAGCTGAGGTAGAAGCTATGGGGCTGCCACGCTGACCTGGAAATGACTGTGGACTTCGTCCTGCGACAGGCCTGCAAATTTAGCATGATTGCAAATTGAATGCAGAAGAAGAAGGGGAAGTGTGTTTTGTATGAAATGTTGTGAGAGCTTGGAACTGATACATAAATTACCTCTCTTAGTTGTATGATAATACATTACCATCAGTAGACTAGGAAATTAGTTGTATTAGAGATTTGCCTTCAGATTATAAATCTTTATTCTTTTGTTAATATTTTAATATCCTGTTTTTTTTTTGTCCTTTCAAGGTGCAAGGACAGAGGCGCATGTTCTTTGATGTTCTTCCTCCTGTTCTGATAATGCATCTTAAGTTGTTTCAATATTCAAATGGCAATGGTCAAAAGATCCAGAAGAAAATTGACTTTGATGTTGATCTGGTTATTCCTAAAGGTAAGTTACTGAGTTATGTCTCATAAGTTTGTTTTTTGTTTATGTTTGGTCATTTTGATCTTCATCTTTAAAAAAAAAACAATTCATAATATATTATTTTCTATTCTATTTGATTGAGGTATGTGTGTACTATATTATGTTTCTACCCCATTTGACTAATCTGTAAAATTTAGCTGCAAGGTACATATCTTCATTGGTTGTTCTACTTCTTTTACTCATTTTGACCAAGATTATGTACAAGATATTTTCATTGCCTTGTTTTAGCTGCTCCCACATTGTTTGACTTGCTTCATGGCAGCGCTTCGTTACCGTTTAAAGGTCTCACACCCCTATTTAGCATCTTAAGAAGCCTTGCACCCCTTTACAGCATCTTTGGTTGAGTTCTGGGTATTATATTGTGTTTATAATGATCTGCTTTCTAATCGGGGGGGGGGGGGGGGGGAGGGCGGGGGGGGGGGGGGGGGCTGGGGGGGGGTGGGGGGGTGGGGGGGGGGGTGGGGGGGGGGGGGGGGGGGGGTGGGGGGGGGCTGGGGGGGGTGCGGGGGGGGGGGGGGGGGGGGGGTAATTGTTGAAGAATGTCTAAGAGGTATGGCGCCTGCCTCTATTTCTAAAAGTACTGGTTTCGGTTCCCAATACAGGGAATATATTTGATGGAAATTTTTTCACAACCAGTGAGCTCTTATGATGTCATACTCCCTCCCTGATCTCTTGGGTAGTGAGATCTGATGCCTAGCCTTCTCAGAGAAGGATGAAAAAAATAGGAGGTCCCATGTGTAAGTTGTGCGTGTTAAAAATCATTCGGTAGTTGGAAACCGTAAAGAGCAGGCCGTACAGCCACTGTCTTGGCAAAATTTACAGAATCAGGAAAAACTACCCACCACAAAAGTATTTATAGGAATGTGGGTGATTATACTATAAGATTTTTGACACTTCTCCCTTGTGGTTATTGCAGTTTCTCCCTTGTGGTTATTGCAGTTTCTCCCTTGTGGTTATTGCAGTTTGTTTTTATGGTTTGCCTGTGCTGGTCCTATTTCTACCTGTTCTATCCCAAGGATTCAAGAACTTGCTTGCAATACCTTCAGCAGGTGTCCTCAGTTTGTGTCCTATCCATCGCCAACATCTTCTCATCTCTTGTCCCACCGGCCCCAGTTATTAGCTTCACACCAGTGACCTTAGTTTTCCCCTATTGCCTAGGATTTATTATTCTTAAAGCAGGCGTAAAATGTTGTCTAGTTACTTAGTAACATGGCAACAACAAAAAAACCCTCAAGAAATAACAAAGCACAACTTTATTGTGTTACTCTTTCATCAGAGACACTGTCAAGGGTGGGAAAAACCAAACTTGCATTTGTCAAGGCCAGAACATACAAACTGTTTGGAGGTACGGTTTTATGCTTTTTATCATACTGTTTGCTTTTTTCTTTATCCACTGCAATATTTCACATGTACATAGCATTGAAGTCAGTGGATAGTATATGATCAGTACCATATAAAATGTGAACTAAAGGCTGTATGTTATATGTCAGATGTTTCTTTCATCGTGGTACAGGTCAGAGATGGGGAAATGAGTACCAACAGTTTTATAACTACCTGACAAGATTTAAATGGTAGTGTTTGAGATGCTAGAATATTAGTTAACTCCGACAGTAGGAATGAAAAATTTGAGGCTCCTGAAATAAGGATGTACCAAAGAATGTTTTATTTTACGGAAACACAGAAAAAATTATTGTAAGTGTTGTAGAAAAACTAAGGATAATGAAAAGAACAGCAATGAAAAGATGACAGTGATATTACAGCTGTGTTGTATTGTACGTGAGGTGTTATGTTCTGAGTACAGCACATAAAGTTAACCTAGTACGTACTCAGAATTACCCTTAGAAGTCAATACAGTCTTTCATTGCTTAGCTAACATGAGGGTTTGACCCAAGCAGAATATGGTCTTTCAACTGCTTTGGTAATGTTCCTCTATGTGTGTTATGGTTATGGCTTTTGTGCATCAGTATGGCTAATTGGACTTCTCAGTCTTGTGAATATTCTGTTTCATCTTGTGGAAGCTTTGTTTTCTCCAGAAAGGGAGTTCTCATCAAAGTGCGTATGTTTGGGAATACTTACAGCCTCTAAGGGACCCGCTGTCATTTTTTATTTGATTGGTTCTACAAAGTTGCTGTGGATGAGTCTTCCTCTTCCCAAACCATTTATTCTTTGGTACAGGTCTGTATGCTTTTATCCAAAATCCTAGGGGACAGCATTCAGATGTCGCCCAAATTGCATTCGAAAAGTAGCCCAAAATAGTCATAAATCCCCCAAATTGTGATTCTTCTTCTTCGTTCACCCTCAGACGTCAATTTGTAAATGTTCAAAGAAAGCAGTGGTCACTCTGAGGCTGTTGACATCTCCGTAGAGCTTTTCTAGGAATGGCACTGGTGATGGCTGTATGCACTTTCTATGTTCCTTATATTTTGGACACCTTTGAAGTAGATGTTCAGCAGTCATTATATCAGTGCCACAGTTACACTCATCAAATTGTGATTGAAAAGTAGCCCAAAGAAACTTTTGATTTTCAGAGTATTTTGGTTTTTGTATGTTCAGATCAAAGGATATAGACCTGTAAATTGGGTGTTCTGTTAGTATTCTGAATTGTTCAGCTTGTTGCTGGGCATGGCTGTCCAACTTTCCTTCACTGATTGTAAGCATGTAGTCTTTTCCACATCTTTAGTAGGCATTGTCTTCATGCCTCTTGAAATGATTCTTATGGCTTAGTTTTAGAGTTAATTAACCTCTTATCAAAGTTTGATATGGCTGCTGTTGTCCATGCTGCAGTGCCATATTCTAGGACTGGACTGACACTTTCGGTGCAGTTTCCTTAAAACATTTTATTCTGTTTCTTAGATTATCTTCTTCTTTGATCCTTAGCCGCCGACTTTCAGAACAGTCAGTGGCCATCACACCTGGTGGCATCTTGTAGGGCAGCAAAAACTGCTTCTTCTTTGCTTGGTCGTCGGCCATCCTTCGTGTAGTGCCCCAGCTGTGGTTCATTCTTCGCATCTCGGCCTCCACAATTCTTTGCCAAGTTGTTTTTGGTCTGCCTGTCTTTCACTCTCCTTCAGGGGTCCATAGCATTGTTCTTGTGATGGTATCAGGGTCTCTTCTGAGTATATGGCCAACCCAACTCCAGCGTCTGAAGATGCTGGTGAATACTTTTGTACTTGTCATTCTTAGCCTTGCCCACAGCTGGTTTTTCTGCAAATGAGCTTTTCATGTCTGCAGTGAGAAGTAATACTTAGGAGTTGGGTTTCCTTCCAGATTTAAGGGGGTGCACTACAGTGAAAACTAACTTTTGTTCTAATAACATTTTCAAACTTTTTATGTGCTCAATAGACACAGTGTATGTCCTTGAACCAAATTCTACAGTTTATTTTGTTTAAAAAAATGTGGTTACAATGGTAACCAAAAAAAAAAAAATCCACCATATTGGATTTTCACCAATTTTCGAGAGCTAAAAACTTATGTTTCCCATTGACCAAACTTCAAATTGTACACACATGTTGTGACTGACAATTAAAACAATTTTACACATGCTTCTTTTGATAAGTTTAAAATTCTATTTTTAATGATTTAAAAAAAAATACACTATATTTGTATGAAAAATATTTTTTTTAATATATCAAAGCAAATTACCAAAATATCAAAAAAAGCATGTGACAATTTAAAGGTATATATGTGTACTACATGCATGCCAAATTTCAGACTGATCTGTTAGATAGTTTGTTAGTAATAACATTTTTTGTTAATAAAATGTTAGTTTTGAGAAAAATGCATTTTACTCACCGAGTGCCTTATCTTGTCCAATATACTCCATTCTGGGGGGCTGAATGTGTTTAACGGGCTGATCACCCGTTTGCCAGTCACTTCGATTACGGAAACAACAGCAAATGGATTTATTTGCCATTGCCCTAAAGACGCCACTAGGCGTGATGGGAAACAATGGCAAAGAAAACCTATCTGCTGTTGCCCTAAGACGCCACTAGGCGTAATGGCCACTGACTGCTTTGATGGTCGGTGGCTAAGGACGGAAGAAGAAGAAGAAGAAGAATGTGTTTAAAATCCCCCAGCACTATATGCTGCACCTCCTGCAGCTCCACCTCTCGCCTTTGTCTTGCCTAATTTTTTTTCTTTCCTTCTACCATGGTAACCAAAAAAAACATCTGCCATATTGGATTTTTCACCAATTTTCTAGAGCAAAAATCTTATGTTTCCCATTGACCAAACTTTATCAAATTGCACACACATGTTGTGACTGACAATTAAAACAATTTTACACATGCTTATTTTGATAAGTTTAAAATTCTATTTTTAATGATTTAAAAAAAAAAAAAAAAAAACTATATTTGTATGAAAAAATATTTTTTTTTAATTTATAAAAGAAAATTACCACAATATTAAAAATGCAGATGTGTTACTTTAAAGATATAGATGTGTACTACATGCATGCCAAATTTGAGACTGCTCTGTTTGATAGTTTGTTAGTAATACAATTTTTTGTTAATAAAATGTTAGTTTTAAGAAAAATGCATTTTACTCACCGAGTGCCTTGTCTTGTCCAATATACTCCATTCTGGGGGGCTGAATGTGTTTAAAATTCTCCAGCACTATATGCTGCACCTCCTTCAGCTTCCTGCAGCTCCTCCTCTCGCCTTTGTCTTGCCTCTTGCCTAATTTTTCTTCTTTTTACAAGTTTGTCAGCCTCATGTTTCTGGCTGTTGGCCAGACGTTTCCTCAGTCGCACCTGTCCAAGGCGTTTTGAGTTTGTTCCAGATGCTTGACCATACAGCTTTTTTATTTCTGCACTGGCTGATGGACCAAAGTTGAACTCTCCAACGGCCACAAGGACACTGAATTTGACCTTTTTTAATGACACAAATTTCCGCTTGCTGCAACGACTCCATATAACAGTGTGGAGGCTTTCATTTGCATTTTGTGTTGCACCTAGCTCACACCGCTTGAGCAGATGCTGATCAGTAAGACGCTCATAAATAGGGGCTAAGTGCTTATGGAGCAGGTTGTAGTCTAGCGGAGTGTGAACCTTGGTCTCGTGTGGTCCGGCAGCTTCTCCTTTGGCAATGGAAGCCTGATAGAAACACCAGGAGTCTTTGCCTGGCGGACACAAATTATGTTGGGGTTTGTCGAATACCCATGGTAGAGAGAAGCCATGATGGCTTGTTTCATCTCTGGGGCTGTACTATGCTTGTGGATGGCCCTGGTGTAGTAAATACACAATTTTCGTATGGCATTTTGGGTTAGATGACCATGGCCATTTCCCCCAGGGGTGACCTTTTTGTTTCCTGCAGTCAGTAATCAGTGTCCTCAGTGCAGTGCCTAATCGCTTTGCAACATGGTTGACGCACTCTTCTTTGGTTATGTCAACTTCTGGTCCATACGGTTTGATGTCGCAGAGTCTGTTGTAGGCCTTGGAATCGCCATCTGATAGCAAAACAGTGTAGCGTAGCTTGTGATTTGCCACTGAACGAAGAAAGAGAACTTCACAGGCTTTTACCTCCATCATTCCGGCTGACCCTTTTTAATTATGGCAGCAGTCCTTCTGATTCTCTGCTTTCCATTTTTCAAATTTGTCAGGCAGATTTTTCAGTTGCCACTGTCCAGTATTCTCGCAGGTGTGACAGAAGGAAGACATAACATGCGTATCGATGACCATGCCAGTCAAGATGTCGATAACACTGCCAACACCTATCAGTGACTTATGACCTCTAGTTAGCCATGTTGCATCAAAGCTGACAGCGATGTCAATGACTTCTTTTTTATTAATGGTACGATGCTGACTCCTAGCATGCTCAGTTCGGATGATGCTGACGGCACATTGAAATACTGTAGAGCGCATGGTATCCAAATGATCAAAAATTTGATCTGCATATTTATGAAATGTTTTCTGGTGCAGGCCAGGGAGGTCTAGGTTCTCACAGAAGAGATTGAACGTAGATGGGCCCATTCCAGACATGAGGGCACCAAGAACAGCAGATTTGTTGATTGCATGTCCTTGACAGCCGCGGCCTTCTGGTTCCCTCTCGGATGTGTACGTTCTAGAAATTGCCTTTTCACATGTGTGACACACAACTTCCAGGAAGAGAGAGAAACCCTTTGACTTGGTGTTGTCAGTTCTTGTTTGCAATATGCTTTGCTTACACACATTGCAACACACATTTTTAAGAAGGTTGTTGAAGAAAGAAATGTCCACAATGGTTCTATACGTAGGTTTAGGTTGGGCACAGACAGTATTATGAGATGTAACATTCTTGCTCGTGCTCAAGTTAATTTTTATATCAGATCGACTTGGGCCAGTGATGAACAGCACTACTGGATCAGCAATTTGAACTATAGGCCTATCGGATACTGGTATGCAGAAATTCCATGTTGAGACTACATCAGTTTGCTTATCATTCACCGCTGATTCTGTCTTACCATTACCATTGCTAGAAAATACATACTGTCGACGTGATCTTGCAGCAGATATTTGCTTTGATATCTTACCTATTCTTCCCATTTTGAAGTAATAGAACACAATTCACTGAAATTTAAACAAGAGAAAAATACCGAACACGACGTTACATACAGCGAACAATTAATTTGTTTACGGGCGGAAGAAGCCGTTATCTTCCACATTTGCGCACACAGCCAAAATGTTGTTATGACCAATCAAAACAGGTGTTTACAAATGCATCTTCAATGGGAGGGAATGAGGTCACCATGTGACCACTCCTTATAAGGAAGTTAGCATAAAATTACGGAAAATTTCAAACCCACAACACTCAGAGCTATAAGGAAAAAAAGTTTTGAATTTGCTATATAACGGCAGACAACGAAATTCCCTTTGTATCGATACCACATAGTCTACGATATGGACAGCGTAACTAAGGTATTATTGAGCGACAAATCTTGCATTTTCGGCACAAATTTGCAAATCATAGCTTGGGGGTAGTACAGAAAATATGCTTTTTGATACATCAAATGCATTTTTTATATAAAACCTTGCTCAGTCAATTCCTGGATGATTATTTAATAAAATAAGCTCAAAAGTAAAAAATTGATATTTTGTACGTAAAATCCAGTTTTCACTGCCGTGCATCCCCTTAAGCTTTTTTTACATTTTTTTTTGGTTATTACACGTCTGTATCGTTTTTTTTTTTTTTTTGTTATTACACGTCTGTATCGTTTTATGTAAAATCCTTGAGGACAGCTTTGTTTCAGACACCAGGTTTTTCTTCAGCTGTCACCCAAATTGCATTTTAAAATAGCCCAAAATAGTCAGAAATCACACAAGTTGTGATAAAAAAATGTAGCCTGAAGAAACTTTTGATTTTAGAATATTGTAGTTTCAAGGTGTGAGGTTTATTTGAAAAGGAGAACACTATGTATATTCATTGTTTCTTCATTTATTTTGATAAGCTGTGTTACTGATCACTCCTCTAATGAAGACAGTGCTTGTTGCTTTAAATGGTACCAATTGGAGCTGAAAGGTGATGAATGAATTGTCCCTGTCTAAAGTATAAGAGAGGAAGATTGCAGCATGTGAGGTTAAGATTTCTGAGTAGAGCTTCAAATTTCACTAAGAGAAATGAGATGAGGAAATGGGTGGGAAAAGTACCCATGCACCAGTCACATATAGAGGCAGAAAATAAAATGGTACAGCAGAATGCTGTCAGATCATGTACCATCAGAGGACTTCAACAGTAAAACATCTGCTTACAGGGACACCTGAAAGGAAAGTGGACAGATAACATTCCTGATGAAACAACATGGCCTGTGACTGGCGAAAGCAAGACAGCTTACGGGGGAACAATTACTGCATTTCCTCACGTTGCTTGACAGCACATATGGACAAAGAAAATGAAAAGATGAACTTAATGTCAATGTTTGGCACTAACATGTTGTTAATTTTTTAATATGCTGTTAAAAATGTATTGTTTCCAGATAAGCTACTCTTTCCTGGTCCTTGTATAGATGATTATACCTTGAATTATTTGATGTAATGAAATGCTATTTGATATTAGACCAAAACTTTCTTGACCTTTATTTTTAAATGATCATCACCATCACCTTTCTATTCCCTAAGGAACGTAGGCCTTCAACAAAACTTATTCCAAGTCTTCCTGTCCCGTGCCGTCTGCTCAAGGTCTTTCCATATCTTCTTCCCCTTCATGTCTTTTCTCCAGTTCTCTTCTCCATGTGTTCTTAGGTCTTCCTCTACTTCTCTTACCTTGGGGATTCCAGAACGAGGACTGCCTTGTAATGCTATCAGCAAGTTTCCTCAATGTGTGTTCTGTCCATTTCCAGTGTCTTTTTCTCATCTCTGTGATGAGACATGTTGAGAACCTAGCATTGGACACTAAGCTTGGAGGAGTCACTTGAGCCCCAGACGTAGCTTTGACTTTTACCTGGCTGGCTGCATGCAGGAGTATCTCACTATGGACCCAGTGAAAAGCAGTGGAAGCTGAGAAGTGGCTCTGTGCAGGACGTGACAGTTCCTTGGGAGAGTACAGTATTTTAGCTCTGCATAGATGGAGAGAGAGACCCCCCCCCCCCCTGATGGCAGGAAAAGCACAGTATGCCACTTGCTTCTTCCTCTTAGCTTGGGACCACATGTGATTATCTTTTATACGCAAGCCGAGCTGGAGCTCATGACTTCAGTTCAACACGTTTCGAAAGGCAGTAAAGTTACAGTTGTAACTTGGCTTATTATCTACAGTGTAGATAATACCAAGGAGTCTTCAACTTGGTATTTGCTGCAAAAGAGCAAGAAGCTCAGCAGTCATGGTTAAGTCATGTCATCTCCTCTTGTCATCAGTTTCACATTAGTTACCTTGTCATACCACTTGAATCCTTCTATTCTGCGCAAGCGCCCATTTTTGAAAGTCTGTACATTTTTGGTTGTTGTTCTCCATGTTTCAGAGCCATATAGTAGGACTGACTTGACATTTGAGTTGAAATTCTCATTTATTTGAGGTGATGAAATGCTATATGATATTAGACCACGACTTTCATGAATTTTTTTATGTTTTAAATGGTAGTAACAAATTTGTTCCCTCAAATTTTTCAACAGTGGTGAACCACCATGGCATGAAAATGAATGATGGCCACTACACTTCAGATGTATACCTTCCTGTTGCCAATGGGTGGCTGCACTTTGATGACAGTGAAGTGACACACATTCACGAGTCTCAAGTTCTGCAGTACAGCGAAAGACGTATGCCTTATTTGTTGTTTTACAGAAGAATGGACTTATAAGTTAACGCTGAACGTGCCAACCGCAGATGGTTGCTGCGGGTGCCAGTATGTTGCTCCGTAGCTAGCAATAACGGATGTTTTATTTTATATTGCAGGTTGTTTTTGGTCATACTGAAAGTGTTCAACAATATTAATGCTCTCGTAGCCAAAAAAAAAAAAAAAAAAGAAAGAGTCTGCGATCTTTGGAGTGATTTGAAAGTCGCTCCATATTTTAAAAGGTTCTTTTTTCTTCACTGCCATCCAACAAAGCTGTATGTAATAACTGTCAAAATAAAGAGAATTCACTGCTTTTGTATTTATAAAATATTATGTCACATTAACACTATTACACAAAGTGAGATCCGCTTCTGCAACAGGACTTCATAGTGTGCAGAAATTTCAGATTTTTATTTTATTTTTTCTGCATCTTGGCTTATGGATGCGAGTCATGGGCAATGACTACAACCCACAAAAGCCAGCTCCAAACCTCAGAAATGAGGTGTCTGAGGATGATGGTTGAAGTAACAAGAGACATGGTCCACAACCAGATGATATCATGTATACCCATAGATTTATTAGCATGCACAGAAACATTTGAAAAAAATGTGTAGTTTATTAGCATGCACAGAATTTGGTTACACTTGTTTTTTGCATACATTTTGCAGGCACAGTGAGTGAATGCATATATTGCATTTATGAATCTTGATTTTTGTGTATCTTGTCTTCCTTTCACAGACCTGTACCTTTCTTTCTAAGCCTCAGATTTTAACTAAACTGTGAAGTTATTTTATTTGTCCTAATATGAACCAAGTCCTTGTCCCTGGAAGTTGCAGACGGTCTCTGAAGATACAAGAGCAGGACAGCTACACCCTCAGGCATGTTGACTGATTGGGGGGGGGGGGGGGCTGTCATCTTCATCATGTAAAGCTAATTGCCACATAAACCACGGCAGCAAGATCATGTGACTGCTTGGTGCAGACTTCCAGCATGGGCAGCAGCTGCGGTGATGGCTGCATGCTTCGTAAGTAGCACAAAGGTCATTTTTGTTGACCTGCCATCAAAGACATTCAGCCATCATTGCTTGTTGAGATCAAGACATGCAACTGTCATTGCTTGGTCAGATCAAGAAGTGTAAACTATCATTGCTTGTTCAGATCAAGAAGTGTAAACCATCATTGCTTGTTGAGATCAAGAAGTGTAAACCATCATTGCTTGTTGAGATCAAGAAGTGTAAACCATCATTGCTTGTTGAGATCAAGAAGTGTAAACCATCATTGCTTGTTTGAGATCAAGAAGTGTAAACCATCATTGCTTGTTTGAGATCAAGAAGTGTAAACCATCATTGCTTGTTGAGATCAAGAAGTGTAAACTATCATTGCTTGTTCAGATCAAGAAGTGTAAACCATCATTGCTTGAGTGAGATCAAGAAGTGTAAACCATCATTGCTTGTTTGAGATCAAGAAGTGTAAACCATCATTGCTTGTTTGAGATCAAGAAGTGTAAACCATCATTGCTTGTTGAGATCAAGAAGTGTAAACTATCATTGCTTGTTCAGATCAAGAAGTGTAAACCATCATTGCTTGAGTGAGATCAAGAAGTGTAAACCATCATTGCTTGTTTTGATGAAAGAGCTGTCACTTTTCGGTAGTGTTTTTAAAATGAATTGTATGCATTATTATAAATAGTATTTGTGCATATATTATAACTGCTAACATGGATAATAATTTAATCTCTTGAAATCACTCATGTGTGCAGTGTAATTGAACCTGTAATCGCAGTGTAATTAAACCTGTAATCGCCAGTAAGATACGGAAGTCCTGTAGCAGACATTGCCTTAGGGAACTGAAGTGTTAGAGATCTCACCTTACCAGGTTTGGTGACCAGTTCCCTTCCTTGCTGCCTTTGCTTTGCCTTCCCTAGCTCACTAGCAGAGTCAGGAAGCCATTTATAGCTTGGTAGATGGGAGCGTGATGTTACCAGGTTTTGATCCTGGAACCTGGTAACCTGCGCTGCAGGAGGAAAGTTCAGTAACTGCTCAGCCAATTAGACTGGTAACCCCACCTGATAAAGCTGGACCTAGTCTCTAACACTCTTCCCCCCTGGCAGTTGTGCTAAGGGACTATTAGTAAAATATACAGCAGTTAAATCCATTATCATGTGTACAGTAATGTAACATGTACCATTATTTCACCAGTTACAAGAAAGCTAATTGTATTCATAATCACCACTAACAGGAAGTCTGTCATAATACTGGCTGTCACAGACTTTTAATTTCTTTTTCTTCTCTGGCAGTTTCGATTAAATTAGTCATTTTTGCCCATCTTCCTTGAACACTTTTACCAGTGCATTTTCCTGTTGAGAAATAAGACACGTGTTTTCAAGTTGTTCTGAGATTAAGTTTGATGAATATGGATTGCATTTTTATGATTTTACTGTTAGTTTGTGATTTCCATCATTTTCCTCTAAAGCATTGAATTTGTTTGTTGTTATTTTATCTTTCTTAAGGTATAATCATTCTTCTTCTTGGCAACTATATTAGTTTTTGTATTGCGACTGCTTCATTTATTCAACATTATGTTGCATGTCTGTATAGCATAGTCAGCATAATTTTGTTTTAAACTGCCAATGATGATTTTTTTGTTTTAAGAGTAACTTTAACAAACAATTTTAAAATATGCTCCCATTGGATTTTATAGATCCTAGATGTATTTTGTTTGTTTACATTGCTCTGCTACTTCTGTAAAAAATTATGTTGTCATTGTGAGGAACTCTGAGATGTCATTCTCATAATTTCAAGTCCGGAGCGCTTAATTGACCTGACAGCCATTGTAACATGCACTCTTTTGGGCACAGCTGATGAGGTTGAAAAGGAGATACTGTAGGCAGCAAAAAGTCTCCGTAAATCAATACTGAGGTCTGAGGTTGGTTGGCGGTTCTTATGTGTTGTCTTCCAAGACAGAAAGATGCAAACAATCACTAATGAATAGTGGTAACTTGTTAGGAACAGTTTTGAACGACTTATTGTTAGCACAGACGGAGACATACTACACCACGCCTGATAGTGTTGTGTGTTATATTCCCACATGCATTATAAATCCCATCTCGTTCATTTCCTCCCACATGCATTATAAATCCCATCTCATTCATTTCCTTCCACATGCATTATAAATCCCATCTCGTTCATTTCCCATGTAATTATTTATCAGGAGGTTTGTAAGTCGTATGTACATTGTTATAAGTAAAACCATATTTATGTAGCCTTTATTGTTCGCTGTATAATAAGTGGGTACTGATGTGCATACACGCTCATTAAAATGGGGGGGGGGGGGGGGGGGGGGGGGGGCTGTTTCAGCATATTGTCACGTGTTTGAGGTTGCAGTTTTTACTGTTACCGACCTCATGAAATTTCCTGTTTACATGTTTACATTACGTAAAGTAAATGGGATTTCTCTTTTCAGTTGTAAATAAATTATTAAAACTGCACGAGTGTGGGCAGTATGTTCCGTCATCCATCTAGCTTCCCTGACTTGTTACTATCTTGTATTGTGTTTTATATAACCCACTAGTAAATGAGTGTTTTATTGCTGTAAACTATTTGATTGTGCTCTGTTATTCATTGAAATGTGAATATGTAGTTTTTTTCTTCACACTTCCTGTCTTTTCATTCGCTTTCATCCATTTCTCTCACCTCGTCGTCTCATTTTCTTTCTCTTTCATATTGTCTTTTTCTTCACCCCCCACCCCGCCTCATACGGAAAACTATTATAGGTGTGCGGGTATTTTAGTGAAGTAATCTTGACGTATCAGTGTGCGTTGGTTTAACTTTGGTATATGGTATTTAAGGTTATTTGTGCGGTATAATAATTACTGTTGTACTGTTATAGTATTATTACATAAATCTGCCGCTTGCATTTTCTGCATACTGAGAAGCGTCTGATCATATAGACTGTAGCTGCTAGTCAAACTATGTCTGTGGAAGGTGTTTGCCACTGTAGCATTGTGTGTGAATTGAGAAAAGACTGGCTGGGGTGTAATCAAATCATTTTCAACATCACCTTTCTGAAACCGCAGTTATTATGATAATGCTTGGACCATGATTGCTCATTTCCCTTTTTATTTTGTATATAGTGTGAATAAGCCTGAGCTTTGTTTTCATTCTTGCAAGGAAAAGAAATTGAATAGAAATGACCGTGCCCGTTAAATAAGGTTCAAAGGTCATTGTATATCATCATATCATGTCACTTGATTTTTGTGTGCATATAAATAATGGTTTGTAAAACTGATTTGCTGTTAAACCTTCTGTAATTAAGATATGAGAAGAATGACAAACAACACAAGAAGAAATACAATTAGAAACACCAAAGTAAGGAGAGGCAGAAAAAAAAAAAAAG
This sequence comes from Oreohelix idahoensis, assembly GCA_024509875.1. Taxonomy (NCBI): domain Eukaryota; kingdom Metazoa; phylum Mollusca; class Gastropoda; order Stylommatophora; family Oreohelicidae; genus Oreohelix; species Oreohelix idahoensis. The sequence continues at coordinate 155,362 of JAMPIV010011099.1, read as the reverse complement.
AGAACTTAAACAGACAAAGATAAATTATTATTTAGACCAGTGGTTCTCAAAACTTTTACGCCTGTGACAAAAATGTCACGGTTGGTCAAGTTGGCAACTCTTGTAGTGAATACAGGAACGGAGCCAAAGGCATGTTGCTTAAAGCTTCAATTGAGGGAAGCGTAAGGGATGTTACATCTTATTATATCCAGCAGCTCATAGGTTGAGAATCACTGGTCTAGACACTTGATCAAAATGAAAGTGGATCCCATATGAGTGTAACATCACCGGCGATTGGCAAAGGAAGGTGGAAATCTACTTCAACCTGATACAAGCGTAACTTTTGAGGAGGCAACGAGTTTTATCAGAATCAGATACAGAGAGAAACAAATGGAATGTAAAGCATCCAGGTCATACACAAAATGATGCATACTACCAGCTCAACAGAAGAGAACAAGTGGTAACCTTCAGACTCCGCACTGGCCACAACAGATTGAGATACCATCTATTCAACAAGCCAAAGATAGGAACTACCAATCAGTGTAACTGTGGCACTGATAAAATGACTACTGAACATTTGCTTCACAGTTGCCCAACATATGCAGAACAGAGAAAGCGCATATGGCCGACACCAGTACCATTCATGGAAAAGCTCAGCGGAGATTCAAATAGCCTCAAGCTGACTACTGCTTTCTTTGAAAACATTCAAGTGGACGTCTGAGAGTGTACGAAGAAGAAGGAGGAGAAAAGTGGACCCCAGTAAAACTGTAGTATGTAAGGCACTGGGGATACATGTAAATTATGGTCAAGTAAAAGTTGTCTTATGGCAGACGCTGTCCAAGGGGAATGAAGTGGTGGAGACTTTACTGGGTCCAGCTTTAAGAGGTGGTGTTGACCAGTTCATGTCTTTGCTGCCTTTGCAATCCCTAACTCAAGAACAGAGTCAGGTTGACATTTACAGCTGAGTAGACTGGAGCATGACACATCTTACAACCTGGTGAGTGTGCCACAAAAGGGAAGCAGTCTAACCAGTTATCCAATTGGACACTCAAAGAGAAAAAAAATGGTTAAATAAAATGACTGAAGTATATAAGAAAAAGTGACATTTCCTGTCAAGACTCGGTCACGTTAGGCTACTAGTGTAGTGCAGAAGTCATTTAACCTACCCATAATGCCTGGTGGTAAAATGGAAAAGTGAAGCAGAAGCATGAGGATGATAACTAATATCATTTAACGAAGGTCGTATCTTTCATGCATTTAATGCTGAATTGTACAGAGCCCAGAAGAGGAAATATTTATGAAGATAGAAGATGCACAAAAAAAAGGGAATGTAGAGGTAAGGCCGAGATTTCGTTTGTGTATAGATTTCTTTGTCTGCTCGTATCATGAAATTTTGCAGGGAAGGTTTTGGAGTGGCCTCAGGTGTGTCCCCCCCTGTGTACATACACTGCCCCTCTTGATCCATTTTCTTCTAGGCTTACTTGTCCTGATCATTCGTATGTCTGCATTCCTGGTTGGTGGAGCTTGATTGTCACATTGTGTCCAAACTAGTTTAACCTCTTTTGTTTATTCATGTAGGCCCTGCCAGCTGCCTTTAACAGATATCGTATGTCACATATGTTGATGTTTTTCCTTCAGGGTTTTGAATAATGAGAAAAGATCTATGTTGATTCTTTTTTTTATTGAGACAGATTAGTATATAATCAAACATTATTTAACTGCATGAAAAGAAGAAAAAAAATTGTCTTTCATTTGTAAATAACCATTACAGCAAAGCTGCGGTTCACTGATCACATTTCACGGTATTTGATCATAGTTGTTTGTCATAGATGAATAAGTCTAGAAGTCATCACTGTGATTGATGGTGCAGGCTGCTAGAAGTAGAGATGACTTTTACTGTTTCTATATGCTGTACAACTGTTTGACTGTTTGTATGGTATCTAATCATGTTTAAGACTAATAAACCACTGAAGTTCTTCATTAATAACCCCAATTATAGGACACGTAAATTAATAGGTTATAGTTATCACATCTGTTGCTTTATATTGATTTATAACTGAGTGTGGTGTTAACTTTCTGTGTTTAATAGAGCCGCTGATATTATTAGTGAGCTCTTGTCATCTGTGTAAAGCTAATATATGGTACTTGCGCAATGCCGTGGCATTTGTGAAACAGTCGTGACAGCAATCCCAGTAGTATTAGATATCACAGATAGAATGTTATTAGTACTTTGTGGACATTGGTTTGTTACCAGATGGATGGGGTTATGGGAGAGAATATGCTGATGGAGAGAAAATAAAATGTGTTTAAACCTGGGATGATAGCAATTTTAGACATAATTACTGTCATGTTTAACTGGCTGGGATAGAAATGATGTGGTCGAAGTGAATATTTACTTTATGAACAGACGCGTGCGCACACACACACAGAGAAATATATAATTAACCTGGCTGTATACAGCTCTACTAATAATTAAAGAAGACCGTAATGGAAGAAAGAGGTGAAGGCAAACATATAAGAAGAAGACAATGCTATAATTGGGAAGATAACATCAAGAGATAGACAGGAAAAAGAGAACCATCTAGATAAGCCGACCCTCTGATGTGGAGATGGCAGCTGATGGTGATGATTAATTTTTTATTACAGAAATAGAAAAGGAATAGAAATTTAAAAAGAAAATGAAAGTGTGGGGAATCAGAAACTGGGAATCTGTGCCACTCATTCAGAGAGGAATCTGTGCCACTCATTCAGAGAGGAATCTGTGCCACTCATTCAGAGAGGAATCTGTGCGACTCATTCAGAGAGGAATCTGTGCCACTCATTCAGAGAGGAATCTGTGCCACTCATTCAGAGAGGAATCTGTGCGACTCATTCAGAGAGGAATCTGTGCCACTCATTCAGAGAGGAATCTGTGCCACTCATTCAGAGAGGAATCTGTGCGACTCATTCAGAGAGGAATCTGTGCCACTCATTCAGAGAGGAATCTGTGCCACTCATTCAGAGACATGTTAATAAAAAGTGACCATGCTCTTTGATGGTCCAGGTTTGAGGTCTTTCTTTGGCCATGTTTATTTTATTGTTTTAAATATTTGTTGAGTGTCTTATCCATTATTATTTGTTTGTAATAAACCTTGCTGCAGCTTAACAAATTATCATTATTATATTTATTACCGATTGTACAGCCTCATGAAATATTTGTGTGATCACAATGGCTAATGTCTTGAGGTGAAGAGTTACATAAACTGTCCAACAAGTTTTTCCCCCTCTCATATCTTGTTTTGGTTTGGTAAAAGGTTAAAAATAAAATGTATCAATTAACATGTTTTAACAATAAAAGAGTATACTTTTATGTGAAACACCTTAATTAGCATAACATTTTTACCATTTTCCCCCACCTCTTTTACCTTCATGGTCAAGAAAATATAAGCCTAACACCATATTCCCAATATGCCTCACTGGACGTGTAACAGAATCCTTTACCCTTATTCACCTGTTTTGTTTACCTTCATCAGTATTAGTTCACTGCCATATGTATTACCCATTTCTTTTGCAACCACTCTTTCTCCTATCAGCACTGCTCGTTCAAATCTTAAAGTTTTTAAAGCCACAGCAACAACATAAATGTGTGTGGTTGACAGAGCAGATGAAGAGAGGAGATATTATCACTCTACAATCTTTGTGTACCTAAGTATTTGTGTTACACTGGAGGGAATTCCCAGTGAGCTCTGGATACAAAAGACTCATACAGTTGTCTGGATTTAGGTTTTTCAGATGTTGGTCACTTTGTGCTGTATCATTGGTCACTTTGTGCTGTATTATTGGTCACTTGTTAATTCATATAAACTTTTTCCATTGGTCAGTTTCCCTCCTGTTGTTTTGCTGTCATCAAATATGAAGATCTAATATGCAGTAAAAGTGTTTACAAGCATCTGTAAAGCTCGTGTTGTTATTGTTGAATGGAATCAACATCATTTCACTCTGGGCAAACCCATAGGTGCTCAGTCTCCCTCAGTATATGTTGAAGGGTATGAATGCTAACTGTTCCTGTTGCATGCTGGTTGTATACACGACGGAGAGATTCTCTCGTACGTCCATCTCTGCTAGCCTGACGTTTGATGACCATAGTCCAGTAATCTTAGTCTTATTGATTCATCTACTGCAGTGTTGTTCTATCAGCTCTCGCACTACCACGTACCTCTACATGCCCAGGACAGTTGATCCACACCAGTTCCTGAAGAATCGAGGCTTATAAAATTGACTGTGGTTAAAAAAAAGGAACCAGAGTTTGTAAAATAAATTTTAATTAAAAAACAAAAAAAATTCATGTTTATGGCATTTTTCCGCTAACAAGTGATTTCTTGTGTTATTCAGAGTCATCATTAATGTTCCAAGTTTTTGAACAAGTTTGGAAATATCTGGTTCGGTTTGGTCTTAAGGACCATCTTCATTGCACACGGACAACTCCATCAGTGCTCCGATCTCCTCCCTTAGATCACACAAGAAGGATCTCAGCACGTGCACGAACTCCATAGCATCGGCGAGAATTCCAATATGTGTATATAGGAATCACACATTCTATAAATATTTTTGTAGTGGTTATAATTTTTAAATTTTGCCAGGGCAGCGTCCGCATGGCCTACTGTTTATGATTTCCAACTCCCGAGGAATTTTTAACGTGCGCAACTTGCACGCGGGACCTATTTTTTTGCCCTTATTCGAGAAGGTTAAGCATCCGATCTCACTACCCAGGAGATCAGGGGGGAAGTATGACATCATTAGGAACCACTAGTTCTGAAAAGAAATTTCCATGAATTATTTTCCCTGTATTAGGGAGGAACCTTGTACCTTTAGAATTAGATGCAGACACTATATGTCTTAGCCACTCCGGCCCCTGATGGAAATGTCGAAAACCTGTGAGGTGTTGAAGATAAAGCAAATTTGTGACCGGGGCAAGTTTATACTCTTAGAAGAAACACAGCAGTACACAAAGAATAATAAGGAATTCTTAAGAGATTCAAACCCAAACTGATTAGGGAGCAGCATTGCCTTGTTGCTAGAAAGGGGTGTGGTAGTTAATTCTGCAAACTGAACACCCCTCTTATTGTCTGGTGTGTGTACTTTTAATCTACATGACCTGGTAGCTGTATCATTATATATTTTCTTTGAAGATTTAAAAAAAAAAAAAAAAAAATACAAATAGTAATACATCTTACAAGGAGAAAGGACAAGGAAAAATCTACGTTGCGGCCACAAGGCCTTCGTCAGGGACATACAAACAAAAGACAGAAGGGAAAGTAAGTGAGAATTAAGTGGAGGAACATGAAACTATAGAAATAAGAAAAAAATACTCCCAGATGTGTGTCACATGTTGGAGCACAAATGTTCGCTACAGATTGAAGATTTTAAAGTTTGTCAGGTAGTGAAGTCTTTTAACGCTGGTGATGGATAGGACACACATTGAGAAAATCTGTTAATAGCATTAAATGGCAGTCTTTGTTCTGGAATGATGAGGGTAAAAGAGGTGGACGTAGAGACTCAAGAACACACGGAGAAGAGAACTGGAGACATAACAGGGATAAAGATGACATGGACAGATCTTGTCACATGGGAGGAGAACCTGGTACAAATACAGGTATACCTCGGAGATATTGCAGGTTCGGTTCCAGACCACCACAATAAAGCAAATATCGCAATAAAGCGGGTCACACCCATTTTTTTTTGGCTTCTCGGTGCATATAAAAGCCTACAATCATATTTACACTATGTCTGTTAAGTGCGCAATAGCGTTAGGTCTAAAAAGAACAATGTACTGTCAAATTAAATACTTTATTGCTAGAAAAAAATGCTAATTTTCATCATCTGAGCCTTCAGCAAATCGTAATAATTTTACTGGTGGGAGCCAAAATCTATTGAATGAAGAAGGCACGTTCTAATAAATAAACATGAATAATTTGAACAAAGCGCAATATCTGCTAAGCGCAATAAAGCAAGGTATGCCTGTATTTGGAAGCCTATGCTCCATCAGGAGCTAAAGGATAATGATGATAGTCTTAAACTGAAACAACGTGAGTACTTATGCACTGTTGGAGCAGGGGTTAATGAACTGGCTTCCTAGCTCGGTGGTCCATAGTTCGATCCCCAGTTGAGGTGGAATTTGTTTAGACCGCAAACGGCTCTGGGGTCGACCCAGCCTCATGAATAAGGTACTAAAGCAACTCTGGGAATGTTAAGGCGGCTGGTGTGATGCTGACCACATCACCTCTAGTGTGCCGATAGTCAAGAAAATATAGGCCTAACACCATATTCCCAATATGCCTCAATGGGCGTGTAACGGGAACCTTTATTTTTTTTTTTTTTTTTTTTTTAATCTCCATTCGAATGTGCCTCTGTAATACTGACCATTATAACAGTTTGACCATTCTGTACTTATGCAAATGAAGCATGATTCTATTGAACACTTGTTATATGTTCCAGTAGTAAAACAGATTTTTGTCTCTTGCCTTTAGACACGGGTTGAATGGCTTTCACCCTTGGCATGCAATAAAAGTATGTTTTTTTGTGAAGTTAATTGAAGAGCCATAATTTGCATTGCAAGAACAGAGCACAGTCATCTGTCTATTCTCTTTATAGGTGAATAAAATGTATTTTATAGTTATAAATCTGAAAATTTAGTTCAAATCATGTTTTGTAATGCATGATTTCTCTTTGGTCATGTGAAAAACAAGACTGTCCCATGCAGTAGGATACATAAGAGAGCTTTGGTGATGACACATTCGTTGTTTGCAGCATTGCTTTTAGTCACAAGTCTTGGAAGAAAGGTGGATGGTCAGTACATTTGGAGCATGTATATTTTCTGGGAATGGTAGACTTAGTCATTCCCAGTTGAGGGATTATAATTTATTGAAATATTTTTTTCAGAACCAGTGGTCCTAATTACGTCATACTCCCCCCTGGTCTCATGGGTAGTGAGATGGGATGCCTAGCCTTCTCGGATAAGGGCGAAAAAATAGGAGGTCCAGTGTACAAGTTGCGTACGTTAAAAATCCCACGGCAGTTTGAAATCGTAAAGAGTAGGCTTATCAGGCCACTGCCCTGGCGCAAAAATTTAAAAATTAGGAAACCTACCCAGCACAAAAATATTTATGGAATGTGTGATTCCTGTACATTATATACACACATTGGGATTCTCGCCTGTGCTACGGAGTTTGTGCACTGCGCTGAGGTCCTCCTTGTGTGATCTAAGGGAGGAGGTCGGAGCACTGATGGCGTTGTCCGTGTGCAATGAAGATAGTCCTTAAAAAACCAAAACCAATATTTTCTAAAGAAGTGTAGTGTTATACCCCCCCTCCATTCATGTGTTTGTGCCCAAAGATTTGAATGGATTACAGAATTGTTATGGTGCAGATTTAAAAAAACAAAAGAAGCTAAATTGCTTCTGCAAGTGCCCAGCATGTTCCTGTTCAGCAGGTTGAGAAAAAAAATTAATGCAGAGGCAAAATAAATCAAGATCAAGTCAGTGGGAAGAAAATATGATGTAGCTGAAATAAGGAGACTGGAGGAAGAACAAACTAGGGTTGCTACAATCGTTTTTTTAAATGCTAAAGGTTAGTCCCGTAGCAGATAACTGCTGTAGGGAAGTTTTAGGGTTAGAAACATGACTATACTATGTCCAGCTTTATGAGGTTGGGTGACCAACTCCCTTCCGCACTGCTTTTGCCTTCTCAGATTCAAGAGCAGAGTCAGGTACCCATTTACAGCCGGGTAAACTGGAGCATGACGTTGCTAGGTTTTGATCTTGAAACCAGGTGACTTTGCTGCGTGAAGCAAGCACTCTAACCAGTCTGCCACTTGGATGCTCATTGTGAAAGTACCATACCAGTAAATATTAAACATGTTACTTCTGCTTTGAGTTGTGTAAGAGAATGGAGGAAGGACAAGCAGGGGTCACTACAAACAATTTTGACTTGAAAAGTAGCAGCAAATATTAAACAGGTCAGTTCCACTATGAGCTGGAGGAAGAACAAGCAGGAGTTGCTGCAAACAAATTTTACTTGAAAATACCAATAAATACTAAACAATCTACTTCTTTACTATACAGGGTGTCCCAAAATTCCTTGTGCAACTTTTAAACTCTTAATAACTTTGGATGTACACACGATCCGAAGCATGCTGTAAATGACATTTACAAACATAATTTATCAAGTTTTAACACAATAGTTTAATTTTTAGGCTTCAACTTAACTTCAAACTTTCAGTTTTCCAACATACAGTTAACCTTTTCATTTACTGTCGCCATTTTCAATCGGTGACAGAATTTTTTTTTAAATGTACTCAAAATTAAAAACACTTTGTTTTACAAATGCATAAATTATTTTTTTATATGCTGTTTTTATTGTGCTTCTAGCATATATACAATCATAGTTATTAAAGTTTAAATTAGCACCCGGACTTTAGGGACACCATGTAATATCACTGTAATACCTAATGTTTAATTTTAAGTAGAAACACAGTGTAGATTTTTCTGTTTGCAGGAAGTACGATATTGCGGTTTCATTTTTGATGCAGTGAACATTTGAACGTGTATCTTAGCAGTGCCATTATGTATATCCGTGTAAATTATATGTTAAACGAGAAGTGTGTATAAAATGTACTTTTAATTATGTAAAAATGGAGACTTTTAGCTATGAAGTTTTATAATTTAAGAAAAGACATCCTCTTTTGAAACTTGTTTCCGCTGCTTGTACGAGGGCATGAGTTAAACTAGTAAATATGGTAGTTATGTAGGATATACGTACATATGAGAGGACTGAAAATTACTAGCTTGTGACTCTCTGTCTAGTAGTATAATCTCAGGAGGGAAAAAAGAGTTGAAAATGTAAATCATTTAGATTACTTTAGAGAAATACAATGTGAAGTTTACTTTAGAGAAATACAATGTGAAGTTTACTTTAGAGAAATGCAATGTGAAGTCACTTAGAATGGACAAGGGAAGTTCTGATAATGTCGCTGTTGTGTCATTTATTCATCATCATCATTACCGTTTAATTGTCCATGCAGCATAGGTCATATTCAATTATCGTTTACGCCTTCCTATCCTGTCCCGCTGTCATGAAATATTCTAATCCACATATATAAATTATTAGGTAAATGCAGTTCAAGGTCTGACCTTGTCTGTTACGTGTATTAATCCTCCAGTTAGCATAATCGTGAAGAAAAATATAGGCAAAGTCACATTTAGATTCTGTAGTCAACATATACTGTTTAGACTAGAGATGATTAATGACCATTGCCTCTCCTAAAATAAAAGAAAGACCAAAACAAACCTACACTATGCCAAAGGGAATACACCACATTTGCTTTGCTAGACAATCCGTAAACTAAAACGTACTGGTAGACATTTACTTTAATGGCATTTTTTGAACGACATGTGATTAAGTGCCCTCTTCATCTGTATTATTTACAGGAATCCAGTTGAAAATAGTCATGTGACATGTCTCTGCTTATAGAAGTACCATATATTTATCAGTGCATAAATAAACTGTTGTTAAGGCTGAACTCATTCATATGGAACCACTTCACTTTTCTTATGTACAGTTCTATATTGTGTTGTAATTAGTAGGATGAGTCTGCTGTTCAGTGATGTTAGCAGATGATTAAAGATGTGAAGATGAACCATCACTGACAGTACTACTATTAAACATTGACGAATGTTCAAGAATGTTAATTTTTAGATTGGTTAACACACGATACGTGTAAGATACTGCTAGTTTTCCCCAAATGGAGATTGTGACATTCTTAACTGCAAAGCATTGTATGGTTTGTCCTGCATTCTTTTATTATATTATTTTGTTACCCTTGCGTGGGTGTAGTCTATGTAATCATAAATAAACCCATCATCTTATATATAATTTTGTTATTGTTGTGTGTCCTATGTGCAGTTTTTTTTTTGGAAAACATCCAGGATAAGTGGACTGCCTTCTTGTATATCGTAATCAGTTACTTTGCATATTGGCCATGTCTTAACTCTTTGACTCCATAATTATTTTCCACCCTGTGCCAAAATAATTTTTTGAAGAATTCTAAACGGTGAAGTGTACTGTCTTTTTGTGTAAATTTTATGATAATCTATTTTTTGTGAACATGTACTTATTATATACCAAACTGTAGGGAAATTGATAGAGAATTGTAATATATAACGTCTTTGGTAGTAGCATTTCTGCACCGATTCCATATTTTGACAACAAACTGTGACTACCAAACAATCATCATCAATGTCAGCAATGTTTCAAAGTAGTTTGACACAATTATTTGCTTAGGAGACTTAGAAAATGTAAATATAAAGCGGGACATATTTCTCTAGCAATAACAACGAAAAACGCAAACACGCGAATGGTCACACAAATTGTGATAATAACATCAAAACACGCACATGTGCTGCTTAACTACAGCCAAATTAATTGTTTAAATAGTCGCGGGAGTCATTCTACGAGTTTTAAAATATGAACTGCATTAAACAGACGGCTTTAGGGGTTTAATCGTGATAAACTAAAAACAACGCTCTGAGTGTTGTGCTGGCTCAGAGCGTTGGAGTCAAATAGTTAATATCATTATTAGTCTTTTTTAGGTGTCCGAGGGATACTCAACATTCTTCGGGGCAGTCGATCAAGATTTACAGAAAAATACATAAAAAGCAATGGTAGACTTATTATTTCTTCTTCTACCTTGGAGCGTCAAATTGACAAAGTGGTTAGAGGACTGGTCTCTTATGGCAAAGGTGCTGGGTTCAATTAATGGTATCGACACGCTCCAGTCTACCCTGACTTTGCCATCGAGTTAAGAAAGGAAGGGAACTGGCCACCTCACCTCTCGATGCTGAACATGGTATAGTGAAGTCTGTAACACTTCACTCCCCTACGGCAGTATCTGCTATGGGACCTACTTTCTACCTTGGGATGTAGAGGTTAACCCAGAGTGTGCCATTCTATCCTGTCATCTGTCTTCCTTTTGGCCTGGTTCCAGTCCTTAGTCCTTCAGGGATTGTCTGATGTTGTCCTCTTAGAGGAAGTCTTGGAGGTCTGGATCCCTGGTTTCCCAATTTTTGTCATGGTAGCCATTTATCTTCCATTCTGCAGACATGGCCAAACCATCGTAACTGGTACTGTTCCACTCGAGTCTGGATTCTGTACAGTGGTAGAAAGTTACAAACAGAATTGATATACAGTACTTGATAGCATTCAGGTATGTTATACAAGGGGATTGACATAAGTCTTGGGCCTGACCATGAAGGGCATGTCACAGAGAGCTGAAATTTTGTATAGTGTTTATTCCTTTTCAATATAGCCACCGTCTGAATTGACACACTTCTGCCATCTCTGCTTGACCTTGAAAAGACCTTGGGAGTAGAACACCTTATTTTTCAAACTAAACCAGTCATCACATGCCAGTATAACCTCTTCATGATTTCCTTTTAGCTGTTTTTTAAGATTTGTGAATAGAAAAAAGTCTGATGTAGCCAAATCTGGAGAATATGGTGGGTGTGGAAGAATTTCAATATTCAAATCGTTGGCTGCTAGCTGCACAAGCCATGATTTGTGAGAGGGCGCATTGTCTTGAAGCAAAGGAAGATTTTGAGTGCGCGTTATCCCTCGTTTCCAGGCCACAACCTTTCTTAGTTTTGTGAGAAGATCTGCATAGTACTGTCCATTAACTGTGTTGCCACGAGGCAGATAATCTTTCAAAAGGACACCTTTGGCGTCCCAAAAAGCAGTCAGCATCACTTTTCCTGCAGATTTCTGCGCCCTCAGCTTGACAGGTGTTGGGGAGCCCGGGGTTTTCCATTGCATGCTGGCAATTTTGGATTCGGGGTCATAATGGTGTACCCAAGTCTCATCTACTGTCACCATGGTCTCCAAAAAATATTTTGACTGACACTTTTTGAGCAACTGTTGACAGCAATTTACCCTCGTTTGCTTCTGTTCACGTGTCAACAGTCGCGGAACCCAGCGTGCACACACTTTTCTCATGTTCAGTCTGTTGTGTAAAATTCTATAAACTGTTCTTTCATTTAGTTTTACTCTACTAGCTATCTCCACAATTGTCATTTTTCGATCCTGGTCAATGATTTTCTTCACTCTTGTTTCATTTTCATCGTTGCACCTTTAAATGTGCCAAGTTTCATCTTCCTCCTGTGACTCCTTCATGGTCAGGCCCCAAACTTATGTCAAGCCCCTTGTATGAGACAACTAATATGAGGTTGTGCACACAGGGCTGGCAACCTCACCATGTAAAAGACATTGCCAAAGAAACTACTGCTGCAAGAGTATGTGAATCTTCTTCTTCGTACACTCTCAGACATCCACTTGAATGTTCTCAAAGAAAGCAGTAGTCAGTTTGAGGCTATTTGAATCCCCGTAAAGCTTTTCCACGAATGGAGCTGGTGTCGGCCATATGCGCCTTTTCTGTTCCTCATATGTTGTGCAACTTTGAAGCAGATGTTCAGCAATCATTTTATCAATGCCACAGTTACACTGATCGGTAGTTCCTATGAGCATGTGAATGATTGATGCAGATTTCTTTCCAGTTTATATTTGTGATTTCTGGAAGTACCTTTTTAGTTTGAAGCTCCAAGGTGCTTTAACATTTCACTTATGATTCCATGCTGCCCTAGGAATTGTTTTATCAGTTACCCTATATCCATCTACTGAGCATCTGATTGACATAGTGGTTAGAGTGCTGGTCTCTCATGGCAAAGGTGCTGCGTTCGATTCACGGAATTGTCAAGCTGCAGTCTACCCAGCTGTAAATGGATACCTGACTTTGCCCTTGAGTTAGGGAAGGAAAAGGCAGCGAGGAAGGAACAGGTTACCCCACCTCTCTATGCTGGACCTAGTATAGTTCAGACTGAGAACTGGCCATTGCAGACTCGGATACCATCTGTTCAACAAACTGAAAATGGAACCGACAGATGAGTGTCCATAATATGTACCCCAAAACTATCGGCACCTTGAGAGGACCAGGGTGTCAGTGTGACCTTCTCCAGCTGAGTTGAGGGAAAAACTGTACGCCAGCTTTATAAGAGTGATAGATGGCAGTTATTTGAGAGCAAACAATCAAGACTACTCCCCTACGGCAGTACATTTATCTTGTTTTATCCTTTCTTCTAGCCCTTGCCGTGTAAATATTCTCATGTATTACTCAGAGCGTCCGATTGACAGAGCGGTAAGAGCGCTGATCTCTCGCGGCAAAGGTGTTGGGTTTGAATCATGGTAGTGACATGCTCCAGTCTACCCAGCTGTAAATGGGTACCTGACTGAGGGAGGGAAACTGGTCACCCCCCCACCTCTCAATGCTGGACCTAGTATAGTCAAGTCTCTAACACTTCACTCCTCTATGGCAGTATCTGCTATGGGACTACCATGACCTTGACCTTTATTCCTCAGCTACATTTGTAGATTGCTCCGTTGACGTTTTACTTGTATATACCTTTTCCTTCTTGCTGTTAATGTTTGTTTTGCTAACTGTGCTGTATTCTTCACTGAATACATATGTGGCACTCTTTCCTGTTTTCTCATTTTATTTCTTCTAGTCTGATGGTGGACATTCTTATATCTTAACTATTCAATGATTTTAGAAGTTTCCACAGGCTTGTCCCATTGTTTAGGTTTTCAGTTTTTCCTTTTCAAATGTTTCTTGCTACTTGGTTCATGGTCTTTCTGTACATGACTATATTTGTCAGTAAAGATATTGCTTTCTAGGGTTTGTTTTACTTCTGCTGTTTCTCTTAAATTCAGTAGTTCAAGTTTTTCCAGTACTGTTGTCCAGTTTGTAGTCCTTTCTGGCTCCTTGAAGAATTGATTCCGCTTCTTTTAGAATTGCTCCATGTAAATTTTCTACCATTTCTACCGCTTTTTTTGTGATGTTCGGTTGGTATTTTTGAAATACTCCTCAGTTCTGTGAATTTTCCCCAGCTTGCCTTTTGGCAGTTTCATCGTGGTTGAAGCTTTTGCTGTAACGGTGCAGCTAACCAGGATTCATTATGACGGGGTGTTCAAGCCAACGTATTTTTTTGTTTCATCGCTGGTGCCGTTCCAACAATGACCCTGATCACTTCACATTTCTCATAAGGTCTTTTCATGTTTTATTTGCTGCATTTCTCGCACATCTGATTTCACTTGTGGTGATTTTTCTTTCTTTCTTGTTCTTTGTTTCATGTCCAGGTCTGGCATTGACTGCACAATTTTGGCACAAATATTGTGTTTATCAGTTGTTTCTCGGTCATCTGTTAGGTCAATTTACTTATTACGACCAGATCTAAAATGACATACCTAAATAAACAACAACAAGGCAACCAGAGAATAAAAGATAGCGAGATATGTCAGGGATTTATCCTCAACACCCTTGAGCGTCCGATTAACAAGAGTGGTTAGACCACTGGTCTGCCGCAGCAAAGGCACCAGGTTCCAATCACGGTACTGATACGCTCCAGTTTACCCAGCTGTAAATGGGTACCTCACTTGGCTCTTTGAGTTAGGGAAGGAAAAGGCAGTGAGGAACGGAACTGGTCACACCACCTCTCAATGCTGGACCTAGTATGGTCAAGTCTCTAACACTTCACTTCCCTACGGCAGTATCTACTTTATGACTACCTTTATTTACCCTTCAGCTACCCCCCCTCCTCCCAAATAAATACTTGCCAAGCCCTTCCTGTCAGTTCATTATCTTTCCATGTCGTCTTTATCCATTCATATCCATCTCCAGGTCATTTTTCCATATTTTTTTAAAATGGTGGTTTCCTCCTACCTCTCTCTTAGCCTGGGCATTCCCAGAACAAGGACTACCTTGTAATACTATCAACAAGTTTCCTTACAAGTGTGTCCTGTCCAATGCCAATTATCTCCTTGTTGCTGGCTCCACTGGATCTTGTCAGATCTACATTGGGGACCTAAGTTGCATCAACAGTGAGGAATGTTGTCAGCGACCCATAGCTAGACTGCTTGCGTCAGGGTCAGCGAACCAGAGCTGACCAAGACCCTACTCCACCTCCAAGTGGTGGTCCTGGAAACAGGCTGCAATCACTGCAGTCTGGCTGAGAGAGTAGGGATCGAAGTGGGAAGGCTAACCTGGTCCCAAAAAAAAGGCCATGCTGAAGTCGGATGTGTCGGCCGAAAGGTGCAATTATCGCAGCTTTGCTGTAAACAGACACAACGCAACCAACGTCCTTTTCAGGACGAACGAGGAAGAAGAAGAAGAAGATCCACATTGGTGATCTTGTTATACCACTTGGAGAATAACAAAAACAAGAAGTCAGAAATTTATATACACCGTTAAATAATTTTAAAACATTTGTGTATGTACCATTTTATTTATTTTTGTACATTTTTTTGTCTGTACATTTTTTTAAAACTTTGCAATTAAAACATTTTGCATTAATTAACACGCACAAAAATTTACAACTTAACAATAACTGACCTCTCGTAACCAATCTTACACCACGTCTTCTGACATGCTCACACACAGACATACCACGCACACACATACACATACAGCAGGCACATCAATATGAAATATTGCACAGATAAAAACAATAACTGTGGCTATCTCATTTCCGGCATCTGTCTATGTTAGTTTATGAGAAGAAAGCTGGAACAGAAAAGATGGAAGGAAAAAAAGAGAGAAAGGACAACAAAGATGATGTTGGTCAGTTTGACATAATGGCATGAAACAGAATTGATAAACAATACTGGGAGACTGGGTTGTGGAGAGACATGATCTCCTAGACAATCAGGCATAACACTTAATGAAGGAGTAGTCTATATAAAGATACTGCATAACACCAATGAAAGCTTACTTTAAAACAAATTTATGTAGTCGAAACAATATGAGCTGCGAGAATGCATTCTTTGATGATATATAATCATAACGGGTTCATTCAAAAACTGATGGACTATGTTTTTTTTTAATTTTTTGTTCTTTATACAGTATAAAGAACAAGGTGCAAACATAATCTAAAACACCAGGACCTGTCAAATACATCAGAATGAATGGTTAACTTTTTTTTCTTTTTTAAATAATTACTCAAAACTACAAGTGTAGAGAAGTGTGGTGTATCTCACTTACATAAAAGGAGTACACAGTATAAAACCACTATTCCAAAAATATGCATGGCTGTAAACAATTTAAAAGATAACTAAAGATTACCGGGTGTTAAAGGTTAGCAACCTGTCACTATTTAAACCAAAAAAATCCTGATAATGAGACTAAACCAAACAGCTGATAGTTTGTATCTGCTTATGGCCCTTGGGCACAGTCAGACATAATGATGAAAATGAAAAAAAAAAAGACTGAAAGTGAAAATAACTAATTTTAATAATGAATCTTCAACTCAAATGTCAAACCTATCCTACTGTATGGCTGTGAAACATGGAGAACAACAACCAAGAAGTTAAAGACTTTCATAAATGGACGCTTGTGTAGGATAGAAGGATTGAAATGGTACAATGCTAGATACAAATAAATAATGGCATTAGATTATTACTCAAGAAGTATTTTTCTATAGAAAGTTGTGCTCATCTTAAGACACGCTCAGTGAGGGACCTAAGACATCAAATTAAAACTGCATGTTTCACTATTTATTTAGAAACAAAACAGAATGGCAGTCAGTTGTTCATCGCTGTGAATAATGTATTGTTGCAGGTCGTCGACACTTTGAACATTTGTGACTTTTAAATGTGAAAATGCCATAATTCTATCTCACATGATAATTGAGCTATCAGCATTCAAAGTGTGTATACATAATCATGAAACACCTGGTAGTTTACTGTGTGATCTCACAATCTTGCTGCAAAGAGGGTTAGGGTTATATTTAGTGATAGCTGCTGTGTCTAACCTGAACCCCAAATTGATGCTGACTACATCCCCCCTAGTGTGCTGATGGCCAAGAACCATATTCCCAATTTGCTTCAATGGGCGTGTAACGGGATCCTTTACCTTCTTTAACCCTAAACCAGATTCTCTTTAAATAAACAAGCAACATTATTTCCCTTTCCTGAGGAACGCGGAACCACTACTGCACCCCCCCCATATATTAAAGTAAGTAAATAACTATGTGGCTGCACTTCCAAACACCAACGGATGAATTAACATGTTTAATGTACTCATACGTCAAGTTACTATTAATAAAATGAAAACTTGTGTCCTCAGTCAAACTTTCCCTCAGATGGAAAAACACTTAATGATCTAACAAGATACAGGTAGTCAATATCTTTATGACATCATCTTCAAATAGTTTATCTGTTTGTGCTAATAGTAATTTATATGTTCTACAACTTAGATTTTCTAGCAGCTAATAACTAATGCCACTGTGTGTTACCAGGGCCCAAAAATGTAATTGAGGAAACAAGTTCAACACAAAAAAGAAGAATCTTTAACTCAAATGTCAAAGTCAGTCCTGCTGTGTGGCTCTGAAACATGGAGAACAACAAATACAACAACAAACTTGAACATTTCATAAATATGTGTTTTGAGTAGAACAGAATGATTGAAACGGTATGATAAGATCACCAACACGGAACTGATGACTTGAAATGGTACGATAAGATCACCAACACGGAACTGATGACTTGAAACGGTATGATAAGATCACCAACACAGAACTGATGACTTGAAACAGTACGATAAGATCACCAACACGGAACTGATGACTTGAAACGGTATGATAAGATCACCAACACAGAACTGATGACAAGAAATGGTATGATAAGATCACCAACACGGAACTGATGACTTGAAACGGTGTGATAAGATCACTAAGACGGAACTGATGACTACGGTACGATAAGATCACCAACACGGAACTGATAACTTGAAATGGTATGATAAGATCACCAACACAGAACTGATGACAAGAAATGGTATGATAAGATCACCAACACGGAACTGATGGCTTGAAACGGTGTGATAAGATCACTAAGACAGAACTGATGACTTGAAACGGTGTGATAAGATCACCAACACGGAACTGATGACTTGAAACAGTATGATAAGTTCACCAATACGGAACTGATGACTTGAAACGGTGTGATAAGATCACCAACACGGAACTGATGACTTGAAACTGTGTGATAAGATCACCAACACGGAACTGATGACTTGAAACGGTGTGATAAGATCACCAACATGGAACTGATGACTTGAAATGGTGTGATAAGATCACCAACACGGATGACTTGAAACGGTGTGATAAGATCACAAACACGGAACTGATGACTTGAAATGGTGTGATAAGATCACCAACACGGATGACTTGAAACGGTGTGATAAGATCCCCAACACGGAACTGATGACTTGAAACAGTGTGATAAGATCACCAACACGGAACTGATGACTTGAAACAGTGTGATAAGATCACCAACACGGAACTGATGACTCGAAACTGTGTGATAAGATCACCAACACAGATGACTTGAAACGGTGTGATAAGATCACCAACACGGAACTGATGACTTGAAACGGTGTGATAAGATCACCAACACAGAACTGATGACAAGTATAAGTGGCAAAAACAAATGAGAATAATGCTGACGATGGACTGGACACATATTAAGGAAACCTATTGATAGCATAACCAGATAGTCCTTCTTCTGGAACCTCCAGGTAAGAAAAGTAGTGGCAGACTGAAGAACACATGGAGAAGAAAACTGGAGAAAGGAATGAAAATCCTGAGGAAGATATGAAAAGATCTTGGTCTGGCACATGCCACAAGAAGATTTAGCGTGTGTTTGTTGAAAGCCTATTCTATTTGGGGAGCTAAAGGGTATTAATTAATTGATCGAACAACAGCATTTGTATGCTTTAACATTTTTCCAGAAAGTACAAAATGCATTATTAAAATAATTTAAAATGTTCAAACACTTCCACATTTGCTGACTAGAATTAGGATTTGACCAATAATTCGGGTTAAGAAAAAAATGTCTGTTAAACCTGGGCAGAAATGTGATGATATCCAGTTTTTATATTAATATTATCTTATACAACGATTAAAAAAAAAAACAATACAGCAGCAGTATTTGTCTCTTCAACTTGCAACAAAATTAACATTTTTTAAATGCCTGAAATGGAAACAAATTAAGCT
The DNA here is from genome assembly GCA_024509875.1 of Oreohelix idahoensis. Taxonomy (NCBI): domain Eukaryota; kingdom Metazoa; phylum Mollusca; class Gastropoda; order Stylommatophora; family Oreohelicidae; genus Oreohelix; species Oreohelix idahoensis. Next base: position 136,254 of record JAMPIV010011099.1, on the reverse strand, counting down.
GATTGGTCATTAGGGAAGATGATTAAATAGGCTCAACAAGTAAATGAAAAAAATAATTTTATTGCTACCAAATGGAATTAAACAACAGGAAATAAATGTTCCATACATTCTTCAAATATGAAATACAATATGTATTAGCAGCTCATTATTTCCTCCCTTACTTTAATGGAGTTATTTCCACTTTATTTTACATTGTTTTAATCTATATATGTCAAAGTATGTTCGTTTGTACTTGATACAAATTATACAATTCTAGTTTTTCTCTAGGTTCTAGTGGGAAACACTGTCCAGCTATTTTGTTAAAAAAAAAAAATGTTTTTGTGTTGATGTACAGTACTTTGCAAAAAAAATGGCAGTCATATTGCTCAGCTAAATATGCTGAAATCTAATTAAATATGCATGTTCTGCCCCAAATTTGCACTCCACTTAAGTGAGCAAACACTACCAACAGTTTAAAAAAAATTAGCGTAGAGTACAGTCCCTTGATAATAGAGCAGACGACAATTTCTAATGCTAGTGGCAGAAAATGGATACAAAGACAAAGTGTATGTTAATTTCACAGCTTTGGAATGAAGGAAATCAAACATGTTCCAACATTTCTAAAACCTTGAACATTCCTGAGCGGACTGTCTACAGAGTTGTGAGTAAATTAAAAGCAGGTAATGGAATCGAGCGAAAAGAAGGTAGTGGGAGGCCAAGAATTTTGGACACAAATGACCATCGGCGTCTCGCCCAAATTGTTCGGGCTGGGCCAATGAAGAGTGTACAAAACATACGGCAGCGCATGATCGAGTTGGGAAGCCCAGAGGTATCTAATGCTACTGTCAACCGTGAGCTACACAGGATGAATTACACAAAAAAGCGGGTAATTTCGTCACCATTGCTCACAGAGACTCACAAACAGATGCGCTTGAACTGGTGCCACGAAAACAAAAATTTGTCATGGGACAATGTGATTTTTTCAGATGAATGTTCTATTTGGTCTTATCCTGCTCAAATAAATATTTGGACGAAAGACTCTGTAACGCCTGTGTACCAGCGACCGAAACATACCCAGAAATTCCATCTTTGGGGAGGGGTGTCAGCAAGAGGTGCCACCCCACTGTGTGTTTTCACAGGAATTCTCACGAAAGAAAGGTACATCGACATACTAGAGGGACACCTTCTGCCATTTATGCAGGTCATGTACCCCGATGGGTGCACATTTCAACATGACAATGACCCAAAGCATACAGCTCATACCACCAAAGCATGGCTGCAAGAGAAGAATGTGATAGTGCTGAAGTGGCCCAGCAACAGTCCCGACCTAAACCCAATTGAAAACGTTTGGGCACTACTCAAGAATCATTTAAAAAAGAGTGGACTCAGAGACGTTGAACAATTGAAGAAGGAAGCTGAAAAATACTGGGACAGTCTGACTCACAATTACCTACAAACACTTGTGGGAAGTATGCCTCGCCGCATCCAGGCTTGCCTTGCTGGAGAAGGCAACATTATATTGTACTGAAACCACTGTTAATAGATAGGGGAGATACCAATCTTCCTCTGGACATGCAGTTTTTATTATTATTTGCTTCTATGAGTGTGCTGCGTTGCGAAAATATGACTGCCATTTTTTTTGCAAAGTACTGTAAATATTGAAATATTCTCATTGGTTGGTTTCTTATATAAGCATAAAGGCCTAATCAAAAGATATAATTCAAATGATAAAAACATTAATTAATTTTGGTAATTTGTCAAGTCAGTCCTATTGTATGGCTCTGAGACATGGAGAACAACAAAAACAACAACCAAAAAGCTACCGACTTTTATAAACGGGTGCTTGCGTAGAATAGAAGGACTGAAATGGTATGACAAAGTCACAAATGTGGAATTGATGACAAGAACTAGTGGAACAACAGCTGAGAAGAAGACGCTGGCGATGGATAGGACATACATTGAGGAAACCTGTTGATAACATTACAAGGCAGTCCTTGTTCTGGAATCCACAGGGAAAGAGAGGCAGAGGTAGACCAAAAAACACATGGAGAAGAGAACTGTTTTACAGAGGTAAAAATGATGAGGAAAACATGGAAAGAACTTGAGCAGATGGCACGGGACAGGAAGACGTGGCATGTGTTTGTTGAAGGCCTATGCTCCCCGGGGAGCTAAAGGGTATTGATTGATTGAATTTTGGTAATTAGCAGCTTCACTTTCTTTTATTTTACAACACAATTTAAAATTATTAACTGTACACTTTTACATTTTGTAAAAATAAAAAAAAAGTTTAGTGTACTGAAGTTTCATAAACTGTTACTAGACAAAAATCTGGGCAATGCCGGGTACTTACAGCTAGTCATTATATAAAACTGGCTGGGTCAATGCTTGTCAAAATTCGAAAGATTAAAATGTACATAGAAAGGGAGCTGCATGCCATTTTCAGCTCTTTACAATGAGTGAAACATAAGAGATTTTGAGTGTTAAAGATTATGTGACAAATATACAACGCTCAGTTATCTTAAAGAAAAGCGATCAAAAAGTAGAATCAAAAGTAGATTTTTCGATATCTATTAACATATTATCTCTCAAGCTCTGGTAGCAGATGAAAGCTGATTCTCAGGGGGAAGAGGATCAGGTCTCAAGAACTGATATACTGTCACTCACAAACTGGAAAATTTAGGCAAGATTACTTACATTTAAAAACAAAAATTTAGTTTTAAATGACTTAAGATACACAATAAAAACTGTTTATTCTATGTTTCTAAAAAGTCATAAAATACACTTTAAAAAGTTGTGGGAGATTAATATTAAAAAAAAAAAAACTAAATTGCACTGAACAACAAAGAACATCATCCAGTCTTTCATGCTTTAAAACTGTGTGTGTGAGAGAGACATGAGACAAGAGAGAAAGAGAGAGACATGAGACAGAGAGAGACATGAGACAGAGAGAGACATGAGACAGAGAAACAAGATGAAGAAGTGTTCATTAACTTGTATGTCTGACAACCAGAAAGATAGTCTTTCATAAATGGGTCGCATGCACAAAACAGAAGTTTTGAAATGGTCACTAAAGTGGAAAGAACCAGGCAAACACCAGTGGAACAAGAGGTGAGAAGAAGACGTTGGCGACGGGTAAGACACACGTTAAGAAAACCAACAGCATTACAAGGCAATCCCTACTCTGGAACCCCCAGTGTAACAAATAAAGGTAGACCCAAAAACACACACAGAAAAGAACTGGAGACAAGACATGAAAGAAGACACAGAAATATCTGGTGCCACAGGGCAGAAGGGCTTGTCATGTATGGGCTCAAGCCCTGTGTTCTGTTGGGAGATTGGGTGGATGGATATGAAAAAAAAAAAGGTGATTCGTTTTACTAGGACAAAAGACAAAGAAAACAGCCAACGTTGCGGCCACAAGGTCTTCGTCAGGGAAAGGAAAGAAAGTGAAGGCTAAGTAGGAAATGTGAGAAAAGAAACTTAAAATGGGTACTACCAGTAAAATCTACTAAGACGTAGCATGTCCTTCTATCAGAGAGCTTAAGGGGAGATGAAAGGTACTGACGATAATAATGATTAATGAGCTTGCAATTTTTCAAGAAGGCAAAAGGAAAGATGTGTATTCCCAGATAATAACATAACATACATTCAGTCATTACACAACTGACTTGGAATGAACAGAATAAAAAGGAATAAGTGTGGGAAAACAACATGATCAGTTAGTGTGTGTACAACTCAGTAATATGGAGATGAAACGTAACGACAATAATAATGAGCTCGCAATTTTTCAAGAAACCAAAATGTAAGATTTGTATTCCCAGATAATAATATAACAAATATAAAGTAAGTAAATAAGTATATTTATAACAATATTTTCTAAGCACAACTGGCAAATGGCAAAAGAATAGCCAGGTGACCACAGCTGAGGTTCAAAGATGTGTGAAAGAGGTAGTGGACATAAATCCAGCAACCATGGGAGGATGAAGCTGCTGATCGCAACCAAATGGAAATGCTCCCTATGGCGCTATCTCAAAATGGGCGAGCTCTTACAACAAGCAGAAGAAAAAAGAAGCACCAGGTAAAAAAACAACAGCAGCTGAGGTCAATGACCTCAAGGTCACATCATCCCTACAGTCAGTAATGACTGAAGAGGTCAATCACCTCAAGGTCACATCATCCCTACAGTCAGTAATGACTGAACAACGCTACTACTACGTTTGTTACCCTTTATCCAAAATCCTTGGGGACAGCACTGTTTCAGAAACTGGATTTTCTGTGTTAAAATGTTGCCCAAATCGTTTAAAAAGTGGCTCAAGTTGCCCAATATGCATTCAAAATAGCCCCAAGTTGCTCAAAAATCTCCCAAAGTGATAAAGAAAATAACCCCAAGTTGTCTAAAAAATCTCCAGTGTGACAGAAAATAGTCCAAAGCTGCCCAAAAATCTCCCAAAGCGACAGAAAGTCGCCCAAAGAAACTTTTGATTTTCAGAATATTTAGATATTTGGATGTCGAAAAACTGTACCAGAGTGTCAGAATGAAAGAGTGGTTAGAGCGCTGGTCTCTCTAGGCAATTTTGCCAAGTTTCGAATCATGGAACCGACATGCTCTAGTCTACCCAGCTGTAAATGGGTACATGATTTTGAGTTTGGGAAGGAAAAGGCAGCGAGGAAGTGAACTGGTCACCCCACCTCTCAATGCTGGACCTAGTATGGTGAATTCTCTAACACTTCACTTCCCTACAGCAGTATATGTTGTGTGACTACCATTACCTTTTACTATAACATACATTCAGCCACTTACCTTTTACTACCTTTTACTATAACATACATTCAGCCACTTACCTTTTACTATAACATACATTCAGCCACTTACCTTTTACTATAACATACATTCAGCCACTTACCTTTTACTATAACATACATTCAGCCACTTACCTTTTACTATAACATACATTCAGCCACTTACCTTTTACTATAACATACATTCAGCCACTTACCTTTTACTATAACATACATTCAGCCACTTACCTTTTACTATAACATACACTCAGCCACTTACCTTTTACTATAACATACACTCACAGCCACTTACCTTTTACTATAACATACATTCAGCCACTTACCTTTTACTATAACATACATTCAGCCACTATACAACTGACTTGGAATAACAGGAATTAAAAGGGAATACATATGTGGGAAAACAACATGAATTGAGGTGTGTACTATTCAGTAATACGGCACCTACATTAGATTAAACATACAGGAATGAAGTGCTGAAGAAAACAGCACATAACATGAAGTGAAAACATGTCAGAGAACACAGCACATAACACACAGAGACACATACTGGAGAACATTCCCACAAAACATACCAGGTAAAATCTCGGTGAATTTATCACAATGCAGTGACTAAACTTATCAGGCCATAAATCGAGGATTCCTCAGCAAGAAAGAGGTTGGTAAGAAAACGAAGATGGCTGTATACCGCTCCACCTATGTCCCAGTCTTGACATATGGATGCGAGTCGTGGGCAATGACTACAACCCACAAAAGCCAGATCCAAACCTCAGAAATGAGGTATCTGAGGAAAGTGGTTGAAGTAACAAGAAGAGACATGGTCCGCAACCAGACGATCCGTCAAGGCCTAAAATCCCATCCGCTGCAGACCCAAATAGAACAGTCCCAACTAAGATGGTTTGGCCATGTCTGCAGAATGGGAGAAGATCGGCTACCACGACAAGCATGGGAAACAAAGAGCCAGGGATCCAGACCTCCAGGACGACCCAGAGTCCGCTGGGAGGACAACATTAGACAATCTTTGAAGGACCGAGGACTAGAATGGAACCAGGCCAGGAAGAAGACAGCTGATAGAATGGTCTGGCGCTCTCTCTTCCAAACCTCTACACCTCACGGTAGAAGGGGAACGACTAAGTAAGTAAGTAAGACTAAACACTGAGAAACATATAGTACAATGACTAATCACTGAGAAACATAGTACAGTGATTAAACACTGGGAAACATATAGTACTGTGACTGAACACTGGGAAACATATAGTACAGCGAATAACCACTGGGAAACATATAGTACAGTGACTAATCACTGGGAAACATATAGTATAGTGACTAATCACTGGGAAACATACAGTACAGTGACTAAACACTGAGAAACATATAGTACAATGACTAATCACTGGGAAACATAATACAGTGACTAATCATTGGGAAACATAGTACAGTGATTAAACACTGTGAAACATATAGTACTGTGACTGAACACTGGGAAACATATAGTACAGCGAATAAACACTGGGAAACATATAGTAAAGTGACTAATCACTGGGAAACATATAGTATAGTGACTAATCACTGGGAAACATATAGTACAGTGACTAAACACTGGGAAACATATAGTACAGTGACTAAACACTGGGAAACATATAGCACAGTGACTAAACACTGGGAAACATATAGTACAGTGACTAAACACTGGGAAACATATAGTACAGTGACTAAACACTGGGAAACATATAGTACAGTTACTAAACACTGGGAAACATATAGTACAGTGACTAAACACTGGGAAACATAAAGTACTGTGATGAAACACTGGGAAACACATAGTACAGTGACAGAGTGCTTGGAAACTTAAAAGATAGCCAAATCACTGGAAGTGATAAAGCAGAATGACAAAAAAATGACACAAACTGGCCACACAAAAAAAGACAGGTGACAAAACACTGGAGCAATTTCCAAGACGATGGAAAAGTTAGCACCTCAACCCAAGAAAACAGAGAAGCTAAACAATAAGAGAGCATAAAAACCCCAAAACAAGACAGAAAAGCTAAACAATAAGACAAACATGGCCAAAAATTTAAAACAGCACCTCCACCCAATGCTTGGATGCAGGTTTGGTGCTCTAAGTGGTGCTGCAATCTTCTGTTTTGTTTTCAGTACAGTGTGTTGTTTGAGGTGCTGATAGCCATATCTCTTCAATGATTTAGATTATGGTGCAACCGTTATTCTCTCTTGAAAAAGTTTGATCTGAGCACACAAACCACAAGGTTTTTCCAGCTAACACAGTGACATCAATGTGCTAAACATCCTCACATCATACACATATCTAAACTCAGAACTAAACTAATGTGCTAAACTTTCTCATATCACATCTAAACTCAGAAGAGCAATGTGCTAAACTTTCTCATGTCACATCTAAACTCAGAACAGCAATGTACTCAACTTCTTCATATCACATCTAAACTCAGAACAGCAATGTGCTAAACTTTCTCATATCACATAGCAATATCACTAATCCATGGCTTAAACTAACAGGGCTTAAAATTGGATATTTAAACATTTACCACCTGCTAGGTAAGCTTTCTGAAGTCTCCACCTCTCTCCAACAAAACTTCCACATATTCGGTTTTTCTGAAACCCGTCTCAATGACAAAATTACAGATGAAGAAATTAGCATTCATGGATTCACAACCATCCGGAGGGATTCTAACAGACAACTTGAAACAGGGCTCGTCATATACATCTCAACATCTCTTCAGTACAGACGCCGTGATGATCTAGAACATACTGGCATTGAATGTATATGGCTTGAAATAAAACTCCCCAACCTGACCCCTGTTTTAACTGGTTACATGTACCGGAACCCTAGCTCTTCTACTGTATGGTCTGACACATTCTCACGAATGATGGACAATGTTTGGGCTTCTTCGAAGGAAATTATTCTACTGGGGGATTTCAATATTGACCTTCACAAACCGAACAACACGTGGAATAATATCACAATCTCACACAGTTAGTCACCCAACCCACGAGAGTAACAGACTCATCATCTACACTAATTGATTACATCTATACGACCTGCCCAGAAAACATTATAGAATGCACAGTCACACAGACAGCTATAAGTGATCACTATCCCATTTGCTGTACCTGGACGAGAAAGGGGTTCAAAGCACCTAAAATGGAACACATCACAGTCCACTACAGAAATTTCAAAAACTTTAACCTTCAGTTGTTCCTACAAGACCTACAAATATCCCCTCCCTCATATGTGTACCAACTTCCGCATCCAGAAGAAGCCATAGCTTACTGGACACAAACTTTCTACAACGTATTCGACAAACATGTTCCTAAAAAGCAGGTCCGTGTCAAAAACATCAGAAAGACCCCCTGGATAACAAAAGAAATATTATCAGCAATGAGAGAGCGGGACGAGGCTCATAAGCTTAAGATTTCAGCAGGTGTCGGACACTTAGAAACAAAGTACAGTACCTCATTTGTCAGGAAAAGAAACTACATTTCAGAAAGATGATTCAAGACAAAGCAAACAGCAAAGAAGTCTGGGCAGCCATTAGAACACTAACACACAAATCAAAGTCACTAAACTCTTTACCAAAAAGCTGCACACTCACGGCCACTCATTTTAGTAACCACTTCAAAACAGAAATTACCCATCTCAAGTCGACACTAAAGCCTATGGACTGCGACATTAGTAAATTAACAGACTTCTGCAGCACCGAACACACCACAACAGATCTAAGAGATATTCCTTTTCTAACAGTACACGAAGTACTCAAGTATATCTTGGCATTAAAAAACAACAACTCATCTGGACTTGATGGTATCAGCAATAAGATTCTACGTTACGCTGCACCCATCATTTGCGACTCTTTAACCTATGTATACAACCAATGTATTGCACACAACTGCCAAAGTGTATCCTCTCTATAAATCTGGCTCACATAGCGATCCCAACAGTTACAGACCAATATCCATTCTATCATCTATATCAAAACCACTAGAGAAACACATTTACAACACCACACTTCAACACTTAACAGCAAACAAACTGCTCATTGAGAGCCAGTCAGGTTTCAGACCCAAACATTCCTGTCACACAGCTCTCACCAAAATGGCAGATAACTGGCTGTCGAACATAAATGATGGAAAATTATGTGGTGCTGTTTTTGTCGACTTCAAAAAAGCATTTGACATGATTGGCCACACTATCTTGGTTCAAAAGTTGGAAACCCTCAGAATAGGCCCTAATCCACTAAACATCATCAAATCATTCCTGGGAGATCGACAACAGTTAGTGCTTCACAACAACTCGACATCAGATTTCTCGAAGATAGATACAGGAGTACCGCAGGGCTCTATTCTTGGGCCCCTACTCTTCGCAATGTTCATCAACGACCTACCACTACATCTAAAATATTCAACATGTGACCTCTTTGCAGATGATTGTACTATCTACACTAGTGACAATGACTGCGTGGCACTTGAAATGACTCTTCAATGCGATGTAGACAATCTAACAAAATGGAGTAATATGAATCGTATGCCATTAAACACAGCAAAAACGAAATCTATGTTGATTACCACCAGACAGAAACTCCTAAACTGCACCAAAAGATCGCTACAGGTACACGCGGAATCAATACAAATTGAACATGTAACAGAACACAAAGTTCTAGGCTTGACGATTCACCAGCACTTGACGTGGAACTCCCACGTACGGAATTTAACGAAACACTTAGCTCAAAAGACATACTAGCTGGCCAAAATAAAACACTTCTTAGACGCAGACACTTTTGCTGATGATATTGATCTGATAGCTGGATCAGAATCAGAACTTCAAGACCTTACCTCTAGACTGGAGAAAATAACAAGAACGTATGGGATGGAAATTAATATAGAAAAAAGCAAGATATTGGTGAATAGCCATAAGAAACATGTTCCGACCAACATTACGTTAAATGGGCAAGCGTTAGAAGAAGTTAACACCTTTAAATATCTCGGGTCCACTATATGTAGTGATGGAAGATCAATTAAAGAAATCAAGACAAGACTTGAGATGGCCTCAGCTGCCATGACAAGGTTGAATGTGATCTGGAAAAGTAACATCAGTTTTCCTGTGAAGATCAAATTATACAAATCACTTGTATTATCTATTCTCTTGTATGGGTGTGAGGGCTGGACACTCACTGCAGATACGGAGCGAAGGATTCAGGCTTTCGAGCATAAATGTTATAGAAGAATTTTGCGCATTTGCTATAAAGAGCACAAAACAAATGTCTATGTTAGAGAGAAGATAAACACCTATGCAGGCCACCAAGAACCACTTTTGTCAATAGTGAAACGTCGAAAGCTTGCCTAGTTTGGGCATGTAACTCGTCATGACTCCCTTTCGAAAACGATCCTTCAGGGAACAGTCGAAGGTAAACGGAGAAGAGGAAGGCAGAGAAAATCCTGGGCTGATAACATCAAAGAATGGGCAGGACACGGTTTTTCCACACTTGTACGCATTGCTGAGGATAGAAAGCAGTGGAGGACCCTGTCTGCTGATGCTTCCACCATGGCACCCCTACGACCCATGACGGGTTACGGGCTGAGATGATGATGAGACGCAGACACTAGACTATTGTTCTACACTTCACATATACAGACACATCTAAATTACTGCTCTACACTATGGGATGGTTGCCCTGCTTCCACCTCAAAGAGATTGCACTCCCTGCATAAGAGAGCAGTACGTCTGATCACCGATAACACTAGTCAACAACCAAAATGTACCAGATATGAAAATAGCTGATCTTAACTAATTTTGGTGTGCTGAAAACGAAAATGACATTAAAAAATGTTGATTGGCTCTAGTTTTCAAGATATATGCTACTAGTTTATTTAATTACGGTCAATTTATATATATGACGCAACTGTTGTGGGCGATTGCATAATTTTTTTCTAATGACCAATAAAAATGTAACTAGAAGATGATGATGCAATCCTACCTATGATTACATCACCTTTGTGTATAAATATTTATCTTATCTCTGATAAAATGTTGCCATTAGTTAGTGCGTTTGTCCTTATCAAAAGTACCGTAGTTAGAAATGCCTAGGACATGTGTGAACAGTGCTAATAATTTCTGTTATATATGTGGTGAGGTGACATTTGTATCATAAAAACGAAATATAACTAGAGTGATTAAGAAGGCGTACAGTTTGTATTTTGGCTGCAGAATAGGAGATCAAGATAAGAGCTGGCGCCACACATATGCTGCAATACATGTGCAGCACATTTTAAACTGTGGTTGACTGGCAAAAGGCAAGCTATGCCTTTTGCAGTCCCAATGATTTGGAGAGAGCCCACTGATCATCTCAACAACTGTTACTTTTGCATGGTCCCTCCAATTGGGAAAGGCATATCAAAGAAGAAAAAATGGACTCTGGAATATCCAAACATCCCCTCTGCAATACGTCCGGTACCACATGGCGAGGACCTACCAGTTCCCAAAGTGCCAGAATCATTTTCAGCTGCTTCCACTGATGAAGAAGAGGACATTGGTGGTCCTGAACCATCAACCTCAAGCGACCCAGAGTGGAATCTCCTGGCAGAAGATGTTACAATTTCTGTGTATACGAACCGCCAGAAGCCGCTTATTACATTCTTTTTCAAAGAGGGTAACTTTTCTGCGTGCCACAACATTTCTGGTTTAATGGCAGCCCTCAAAATCAATTACATACTGGAAGAGTGGAGGCTTTTCATTGATTCATCCAAGACGAGTCTTAAAGATGTTTTGTTGAATAATGGTAATGTGTTACCGTCACTTCCAGTTGGTCACGCAGTTCATATGAAAGAAACTTATGAAAACATTAAGCAGCTTTTGAAGTGTATAAACTACGATCATTATCATTGGTCACTTTGCGGTGACTTAAAAGTGGTCGCTCTTTTGCTTGGACTACAGGGTGGATACACCAAGTACTGTTGCTTTCTCTGTGAGTGGGATAGCTGTGCACGAAGTGACCATTACATCAGAAGACATTGGCCAATCAGGCAGTCATTGCAGCCTGGCAGTAAGAACGTTGAGAACCCAGCACTTGTCGACACCAGCAAGATTTTGTTGCCACCCTTGCACATTAAGCTGGGTCTCATGAAAAACTTTGTCAAGGCAATGGAGAAAACAGATGAGGCTTTCAAATACCTCATCAGAAAATTTCCAAGATTGAGTGAAGCTAAAATAAGAGAGGGAGTATTTGTTGGTCCGCAAATTTGAAAACTTCTTCATGATGACGAGTTTCTTTGCGTGTTGCATAGCAAGGAACAAGCAGCATGGCTAGCATTTAAGTCAGTGGTGGACAATTTTCTTGGAAACAACAGATCTGATAATTACAATGAAATTGTAGAAAATCTCCTTCTGAAGTATAAGAGTCTTGGCTGCAACATGTCTTTGAAAATTCATTTTCTGGATTCTCATCTGGATTTCTTTACGTCAAACTGTGGAGCGGTCAGTGATGAGCATGGTGAACAATTTCACCAGGACATTGCTGCTATGGAGACAAGGTATCAAGGCAATTGGAGCCCTCCAATGCTTGCTGATTACTGTTGGACTGTGACAAGAGACACCTCATCGATTAACTACAAGAAGCAAGCAAAGAGAGCTCGAACAGCGACTGAATAATGACGGAATGGGTTCAAATGTGCCTTTTTAAAACATGATATGTGAACTTTAAATAATGTTTTTATTTTTTCTATCATTTTATGTTGAAATATCAATTAATTGATTATGTAACCACAATTTTTATAATGCTAAAGTAGAAAGACTAGCTGTTCACCCCAGAGAATTAAACAAGCATACATTATTTGTATTACTGTAATGTAAATTCATCATTTAAAAAAAAACCAGAGCCAATTGGTGAATTTCATTATGATATTTGAAATCAGCATGTCAAAATCAATAAGAAATGGTATATTTAATTTCTGGTACAAATAACTTTTGAAAATTTGTTGACTAGTGTAATCGCACAATACTACACGCAAGGATACGAAAAGAACCCAAAATACTGTCCCTAAAAAAACGTCTCCTCTACAACAAAGCCAAGATGACTCACGCAATTCTATCAAATAATGCCCCGCCGTACCTACGATCATTGTTTCAAACCAGTAGAAGAGAGGGACTACAATTACATCAGTTACGTCTGCCCAAACCTAGGATCGACCTGATATCCACGTAGTATTGCTATATAATGTAATATATGTGAGGATGTACCTGCATAGCACTGTACTTTTGAAATATGTAATTGTATTTTGTTTGCTTAAATGTGATGATGTGTATGCTAATGAGCAGATATACATTTTTACAGCTGAAGATGTGTCCTGCTACAGAAGTGCGTAAGAAATTATTATTATTTCATTTTCCCTCAAGAATGTACAGATATAAGCGAGAATATGTTATGTAATTTGTGTATTGATGTTTAATGACACATTCAAACATGCAGATTAATTGCTGATAACACATGAGTGAGTGTCGGGATACAGAATGAAAGATAAAGGGCTGGATGGTCGGTCAGACCTGGGTCCCAATTCTTTACCCTTTTAAATAAAGTTATGTCCATCTATCTCTCCTACTGATTCTGCTCTTGGGTTAAGGAGGGCAAAGAAATAAAAACCAAGTCTCACCTCCTTCAATAGCAGACTGTCAAATACTTCATGAGTTCTGATACCATGCCAACTAATCTGATTATGCTTGAGATCATAATTTTCTATACGTATTTTTTTAATTTTATTTATTTTTTAAAATTTAATTTTATTTTATTATAATGTTTGTTTAATTAACACTACTTAATTATGATTATGACTGCATACTGTAAATGCACGCTGTTAAATTACCTTTATAATGTTGCATGCCTCCATATTAATGCTTAAAGTAACATGTGGGAATGAAAGGATATAATATGCAAGATAAATGAGAGTGGAAGGGCAGAATGTTAGACGGGCCTGCGCGCCCAATTCTTAACCCGTCGAAAATAAAGTTTGTTCGTTCGTTCTAAACTCAGAACAGCAATGTGCTAAACTTTCTCATATCACATCTAAACTCAGAACAGCAATGTGCTAAACTTCTTCATATCACATCTAAACTCAGAACAGCAATGTGCTAAACTTCTTCATTCAGAACTGCTGTAGCAGTCAAACTTTTATAGTTTTGGCTATCAATCCTCATCAGCTCCCCAAAAAGCATAGGTCCTCAAGAAAAGCATGCCAAGCCCACCTGTCATGTGCCATTAATAGAAAGCCCTTGACCATTAGCAGACATAAATTTTGGGAAACATCTGACTTGAATAATAAATCTTGGATGTATCTTAACTGACATTGTATTAATAAATATTCAAAGTGTGTATAAATTTATTTTGCGACACCCTGTATAGGCAGGTTATGATCAAAAGACAAAGGACACTACCAACTACAAGTTGAAAAGCACAAAAGATAAGATCAGCAACACAGAATAGTGACAAGAAAGAAAAAACAGGAAACACAAGGAAGAAAATAACACTAAATAAGCAAGTGAAAATACAGAATCAGACAAAAATAACGCAACAAATTTAACAAACAAAAATTTGTACTACTTTACATAGCCTGGGAGGAAAAAATATATTGTAATAATGATGAGTAGCAATTAAATTCATATAACTGCTACCATCTAAATGTTTTATCTAAATGTTTTAACAAAGAAAAAACAAAGTAGTGTAGAAAAGATGTACATTTTCATGTCCAAGTCCAATCATCATTCTCTGCAACTCAACTCTTTACAACGATGATTATGAAGAACCAGAACTGAACAGTAACAATGTTTAATATTCTCAAGTTTCAAAGTCACAGCATTTTTTCTGAGACTCCGTACTTTAACTATCTTTAAAAAACAGAACTAAAACAAAAGTAAAAATGCATTTTTAAAAGATAGGGAGACACAAAGTCACATAATAATGAGATATGTCTTGTCAAAGTCTGTTTTAAATATCTTTCATCAAACTCAACAAGTAACAGAACAGTTAACTTCAACACATCCAGTGGCATACTAAGGCAGGATGAGTGGAGCTGTCCGCCCCAGGTGACAGCCTCCCCTAGTAGGGGGGGCCCTTGGGATATCATCTATTCAACAAGCTAAAGATAGGAACTACAGATGAGTGTAACTGTGGCACCGATAAAATGACAACTGAACATCTGCTTCAAAGATGCCCAACGTATGAGGAACATAAAAAGCACATATGGCCGTCACCAGTACCATTTTCGGAAAAACTCTACGGAGATGAAAATAGCCTGAAACTGACCACTGCTTTCTTTGAATATTCAAGCAGACGTCTGAAAGTCTCTAAAGAAAAAGAAAGACACTATTATGATAGTACTTACTGATAAAATGTACTTACAAGTGCACTTCTTTATGGAGAAGGGGGAGGGGAGGGTGCCAAAGGTACAATCCTCCCTGGGTGCCAAATGCTTGAACACATTTGAATATGCTTTCTCAACTACAATAGTTATCATCAATACAACACAAGTACCTGGTAACAAATGTTATGTACTTTTTTTTAATAACCTGAAGGTTTTAAAAGTAAACCTTTTTTTTTTTTTTTAATGCAATAAACAGTAAACATGATATATCAAATTTAACAGCAATTACAAGTGTAACATTTTTTTTAGCTCTTCAAAAAAATAAAATAAAAAAATGAGCTGATCAAGTATGGAAAAACAAGTGAACCGTTTAAAAGATAATACAAGAAACTTACAAGATGACAACTATTTGCTTTTGTACTACTTCCTTTAATACAAGGTTATCAAATATATCATCACACAATTCGTCACAGGATGAAAATATTTAATGTTAATAAATGCAGTAAATGCGACTATTTTATACAAATGGAGAAATGCATGTTTTTTTTGTTATGTGTTTTTAATTTTACCTACAGAAATTAACGTACGTTACAGTAATCAGTGAATTTTGGCATTCCAATTCTCCTAGACGCTCATAAAGGACACAAAGTCATCAAAGTTTGCACCATCAACAATCATTAAGTGTGTCTATTCCACAATGTTTAAGCAACACAACAAAAACCCCTACTCTCTGGTAAATGCTGTCCTAAGTCTAAAAAAAAAATTTGCTTCACTGGATTTCAATTCAAATTCCGACGAAGAAATTTTTTTTGGGCACTGTCAGTTTTTTATGTTAAAAAAAAATTCACTCATCATGAAGCATCATCATTTTACTTGACGCTCCTTATCAAGCATGGAGTTTGTCCCCTTGCAGGAAACCTGTAACCAGCATGCACATGCTCTTGCAGCAGTGCTTTCTGTGACAATTTGTTTTACATGATGAGGTCGCCATACAACCCCCCCCCCCCCCCCTTTCTTTGTCTTTTCAGAGACCCCCCTGGAAGCACACGGGGCACTGGTCACTAATGCTGCAAAAAATTTAATAACAGACTCCACTGGAATGGACAGTTGTTGTTTTCTCTCGCTCTCTCTCTCTCATCCAAAAAAAAAATTAAATTAAAAAAAATCTTCCAATTGAGGGAGCAATTCAAATTAAACAATTGCACTTGTCACATTTAATGTACCTGTTTTCACTCTTATATGTGCACACACATGCACACATATATATATATATATAGACATCAGAATAATCATTATGAGTTTTTTTTTTGTCAATGCCAGTAACTGAAGAGGTTTCTATATGACTCACGTAACTGACAAACACAATGCCACCTGGTTCTCAGATGACCAACACTACACTAACAACGCAAGTATTCTTTCAAATTCTGTGCAGATATGAAGACCTGAATAATGTGAATGTAGCTATCTGTTTTTCTTTTAAGTTGTGAGCACTCTGTTCTGCTCACATCTGCAGACAAAATTAATATTTGTTTTTAAAGAAAAAACCGTGAATAAAAATTCAGTCAAAGTATTACACCAATGAAAAACCTTGGAATGCCAAACTATCACTTTTTTTATTTTCCTGTCCCAGTTAACTAAGGTCCATTAAACATAGTACACCGATAATAACACGTAGTTTAGGTCACAGACAAATTAACACAATACAAATTTTACAGACACAGGCTGAAGTGTTTCAAGATGCGGAAAAGATAATGGAGGAGGACAGGAGACACAATAAGGAAGCCACTAGCTGATTTTAACAAGGCAATCTTTGCACAAAACACTCATTAATATGAGCATAAAAAGGAAAAGAAATTGACCCAAGATGACAATGACAGAAAGAGGTAAGTAGGACATTGAAGGACCTGAAAGAAAATGGAGTGAACTGCTCAAATGTGAAAATCTTTGATAGACCTGGCTGGACTATACTCCACAGTGAGCAGACAACCAAAGATCAAACATAAAATATTAACCCCTTGATCAGCTATTTCTAATCCCCGCAGTCGTGCTTGGCGACATCACAGGATTTTCACATCTATCTGAGATTCCCATAACCGGGTTACAAGTGGGCGATCAAAGTTTAGAACTCGACAGGGGGTTAAAAGGTAATACATGAATTGATAAGTAGTCATTTGCTTCAGAAGTAGTTCGTTCTGTCATGAAAGGAAAATTAGTGGGCCGTTGAAGTAGTTTGTTATTTCTTGAAAGGGAAAATTAGTGGAACGTATTCTGAAATAGACTCTGCTCTTGAGTTAGTGTGGGTAAAGGCAGCAAGGAAGGGGACTGGTCATATCGCACATCATATTTATAAAGCTGGAACTAGTAGCGTCACTTTACATTCCCATTCACGATCTATAATTGCAATTTACCTGTCTCATGTGGTGAATGTTAAATGTGTAATAATGGAGCTGTGTGGCAACAGGAACATCCGGGGGGGGGGGGGGGGGGGGGGGCGGGGGGGGGGGGGGGGGGGGGGGGTGGGGGGGGCGGGTCGTCAGTAAAATTATAGTGTCGGGCTCAAAGTCTCTTAACTCCCTACATCAGCTTCTGTTTTGGGACCATCTCTATCTTTAATTCTGGAGTGGTGATGTTGTTGGTGATGTTGTTGGTGACGTTGTTGGTGATGATGTTGTTGAGAACTGTGTGCCATGAGTTTCTGTTTCCTTTGGGTTCATAATATTGTAGAAGCAGAATGGTGAGACTTACCATTTACCTTGGTGGATTTTCCCTACATTTTTATTATGCTGTTGTGACCCACAGACTTTAGTGTCATTTGCAGAACAGTGACTAGTAAACATTCAAATGTTTCAAACAGTATTTGCTGTTTTCAGAGGGGGGAAACAAATTTGAAACCACTCTGTGAACAATGGATTTCAGCGATATGATTTGTTGGACAGAAGTGTGATTGCTGGGCGCCGACTTTACATACCTGTTCACGATCTATAACTGCAATTTAACTGTCTCAGGCGGTGAGTGTTAGGTGAGAAATACTGGAGCTGTATGGCAACCGTAACGGTTAGGAATATCGGGGGGGGGGGGGGGGTTTTGGTAAAACTGTATCATCAGGCTCAAAATGGTTAAAAATTATCACATCTCAGCAACAGATCTGCACATTAAGCTCATTCAATATCTAGTATTCTTGCAAAACTCCGACCTTCAGGCTGAATAGCCAACACCCTTCATTTCAGTTAACAGTAGTGCTACAAACATTACTTCGACTGGTTAGAAAGAGACAGCTCCAAACCAAATATATACACAAAAGAAGAAGTGTCTTCTGCCAATCAACAGTATTTAGTTAGGCAGTAATAACAATCTGGCAATGGGAAGTCAACCCTATTTTGTCTGATGCACTAATCATTTAATAAGGCCAAAAGAATCATTCTTTCAGGCATACAAGGCACTGAATAAACAATGTTAATCTGCTGGCCAGTTTACAAACTCAATGTGTACCAAAGTCTTTGATTCGTCCTGCCAAAAATAAGTATAAGGTATTATGATAACAGATAGTAATTTATTTACCTTTTTTTCTTCTTTCTGTTTTGTTTTGGAGAGGAGGGGTGTAGGCAGAGGAGAAACTTATGAAAGGTGGTCAGTTTGATTTATCACTAATTTCAGCAGATTAAAAATTCTCCACAATCAGCATGAATTCATTTACTTCAATCATCACCAACTTAATTAATGTCCTTGGCATCATGTTATCTAAAACTTTTTTTTTTAATGTATTAACCAATGGCACCTTCCACCTTCTGTAATTGCCCTTTTTTGTCATCTTGGAGAACACACTTAGAAAGATCAGCAGCGATTTCCTGGACAGAAGCTCAGGACTTGAACATGTACGCAGGTGCTTTATCTACATGTACATACATTTTTTTTTACAACCCATATTTACAACTATACAGTGACTTGATAAATTAGCTTTATTTCATTTCAACAGAGACGTGCAACAATCAGCCCACTTACGAGCTCATAAAATAAACTTTATTACTATATACAGAGTCAACCTGGTACAAACCACATAATGATGTAGATAGTTTGCATCAACATCAGAGCAGAGGTGTGTATATGCATGCTTCAGCTAAAACTGAGAAATAAAGCACATAATATTATATGAACAGTAGGAAGTCATCATCATCATTTCCCTCTCCTCTCCTTACGAAGCATGGATCCACCACTGCCGCTGGTCCCCTCTTTCTGGAAGCATACATTAAAGAATGCACCTACTCTTTTGCAGCAATGGTTTCTGTAGCACATTTTTTTAATAAGGTGAGGTTGCTAGGTAGGCAGTAATTAAACAAATTTTTTAAAATGTTCTATTTTTCCTTGATGGAATATGAAAATTCTGATGGAGGAAATACTGGGTTGTACTTAAAAAGAAATACTTGATTGAGACAAAACTTGTTGCAGACGAACAGTTTCAAATTTTTTTGAAATGCCTCTAATCATAACGTGGATTTTTTGTGTGTTTTTTTTTAAATTTAAAAGTTAAGAACAGTGATTAAAACCACTTTTAACCTAAGCTTGCAATACTGCGCTTGGCTCTGAATATGATCCACACATTTGTTGAATGTTACAGGTTCAGTTATTGGAACAGAAGAATTTTCTCATAAGATCACAAATTTCATGCATTTCTGAGCTGTCAATCACTTTCGATGTGTAGTTAAAATGCTCCACATTGTCGTCACATGATGTGGGAAAACACAATGCATGGATGAACATCATTAAAATGTCAAAACTTCGCTTAAGGAAGTTTTCTGAGTCCTTTAAAAAGGAAAATGAAGTATAATAAAAATTTCTACTGTACACTGTGACATGAGTCTGTATTGTGCATATTTTGTTTGGCTCCATCAACAGAGCAGAAGTATTTATCACCTAGCATTGCTGCCTCCTCTGTGTTGAGAGTTATCTCGCCGGCCACTCTTTCGTTTCTGCTTACTTCCCCCTGGGCTTTTATAGCCCTTGCTGTTACCAGGTCTTCCATTATTAATGCTATGAGGGCCCGAGAACGGGCCAGGTGGTGGGCGCTGATTAGTGAGTTGTGATGGTCCCCCTTGAGATGTGACCCCATTCCCAAAGGGTGTCAGGTAACGGTCTCTGGTGTCCCTAATATGTCCAGGATTGGAAGACACGATATGCTGGTGGTATTGCTGCTGCTGACTGTGAGAGGGAAAGTAAGAGGACGTGGCTTCATGTGGAGAGGGAGCCGCATTGTAGCCACCAAGGCCTGAACGTGCAGGGTAACGGTGTGACGGGTAGAAAACCTGACCACCGACACCGCCACTGTTACCATTATAGGAGCGGGCTGAATAGACACCGTTATATGAACGGGTGGAAGACATACTGCTATTGCTAGCATCCCGAGGTGGTTTGCTTCCTCCAGAGCTTCCATGAAGGGATGGAATCAATGACCTGTTGGTTTCTCTGCTTCTCATAAACTCTCTGTTTGAAATGTGACCCCCACTGTAATGCCCGCCTGACGAAGACAGCCTTCCACTTGTGCTGCTCACTGCAGAGTCTCCATTTTGCTCAGCTGCTGGAATCAGCTGATGAGCGTGGCTGCTCTCAACGGAAAACTCACTTTCCTGAAGAGAAAACATAAAAATGTGTGAAGAAAATGGACAAAATAAATAAATCTATCCTCAAATTTCACTTCATGTTGTGTCATGCAACAAAATTTCACTTCATGTTGTGCCGTGCAACAAAATTTCACTTCATGTTGTGTCATGTAACACAGTTTCCATCAGTATTCAACACAGTATGGAAACACACGATTTTTCTAAGACAAAGAAAAATAAATTTCCATTGACCATATTATGGACATTTTTGGCTCTTTGCTAAATGAGATACCCACCGCAGAAATTAAAGAAGCAATCAGACCTCAGCGATTTTCAGAACGTTCCAGAAAGGAAAATAATCGGTTTGACATTTTATTATTTTCATTCATCCCCCTTCAGTTCACCATGGTCAACAAACTTATGCCAAGTCGTCCTGTCCTGTGCCAACTGCCCAAGATCTTTCCACGTGTTCTTCATCCCCTTCACGTCTGTCTCCATTTTCTCCAAGTGTTCTTTGGTGTCCCTTTACCTTTTACCCTGTGGATCCCAGAACAGGGACTGCCTGGTAATGCTATCAACAGATTTTCTCAATGTGTGGCCTATCCATCTATAATTATATCTTCTTCTTCTTTGATCCTTAGCCGCCGACTGTCAAAGCAGTCAGTGGCCATCGCGCATGGTGGCGTCTTGTAGGGCAGCAACAAACTGCTTCCACCTTGCTCGGTCGGCGGCCATCCTTCGTGCATTGCCCCAGCTCTAGTTCAATCTTTGCATCTCGACCTCCACGGTTCTCCGCCAAGTTGTTTTTGGTCTTATTATATACGTAACATTGAATTTTTCTGTAAAATGTTTGTTCCAAACTTCAGTAAAGTGTTCAGAACAATTATTTTACTTACTTAGTCGTCCCTCTTCTACCCTGGGTTGTAGAGGTTTGCCAGAGAGAGCGCCATACTATCCTATCGGCTGTCTTCCTCTCTGCCCTGGTTCCAATCTAGTCCTATGTCCTTCAGAGATTATCTAATATTATATTACCAGTGAACTCTGGGTCGTCCTGGAGCTCTGGATCCCTGGCTTTTGGTTTCCCATATTTGTCATGGTAGCCGATCTTCTTCCATTCCACAGACAAGGCCAAACCACTGTATTGGGGCTGTTCCACTCAGGTCCCCAGGGGCTGGGTTTTAAGACCATGAAGTAACGTCTGGCTGTGGACAATGTCTCTTCTTGTTACTTCAATCACCTTCCTCAGATAACAATTATTGTACAAATGCATACAAGATTCTGCCCCCGTATAATTCCCGATGGTGGGTCTCTGAGGTTACAAAGAAAGAATATGACTACTGCTTCCTCACGCACGAGACGACTAATAGGAGGTTGTGCGTGAGGTTGGCAACCTCATCATGTAAAACAAACTGCTACATAAACCACAACTAAAAAAGTTTGGGCTCTGATAAAGGCTTCCTACAAGGAGGTCAGATGTGTTGACGGCTCCATGGTCCACAGTCAGCAAAAAGGAAATGATTGAGAGATTCTACATCACACTAATAGTGAAACACATTGGAAGCAGTCAAAAATGTCCACGAAGATAACAACATGAGCACATGAATAACTACACAATTATTCAAGCTAGAATAATCAGCTCATTAACTATTTCTTAATAAAAGAAATGAGGACATTATGTTCAAGACAGCCCATAGTTCCCAGGGGGTCTTTGAAAAGACAAAGAGACAACAGGACTACTGCACGTTCAAGCCCGCCGTACATGGCAACATTAGCAACTTAATAATAGGAGGCTGTGAATGGGCTGGCAACCTCAACACGTAAAACAAATTGCCACATAAACCACTACTGCAGGAGCTTGTGACTGCTTGGTGCAGGCTTCTTATAGTGGTGGCTCCATGCTCACATAACAAGTACACAGGACATTAATGATGACGCTCACGACAAGTTGACTTACAGTGGTGGCTCCATGCTCACATAACAAGTACACAGGACATTAATGATGACGCTCACGACAAGTTGACTTACAGTGGTGGCTCCATGCTCACATAACAAGTACACAGGACATTAATGATGACGCTCACGACAAGTTGACTTACAGTGGTGGCTCCATGCTCACATAACAAGTACACAGGACATTAATGATGACGCTCACGACAAGTTGACTTACAGTGGTGGCTCCATGCTCACATAACAAGTACACAGGACATTAATGATGACGCTCACGACAAGTTGACTTACAGTGGTGGCTCCATGCTCACATAACAAGTACACAGGACATTAATGATGACGCTCACGACAAGTTGACTTACAGTGGTGGCTCCATGCTCACATAACAAGTACACAGGACATTAATGATGACGCTCACGACAAGTTGACTTACAGTGGTGGCTCCATGCTCACATAACAAGTACACAGGACATTAATGATGACGCTCACGACAAGTTGACTTACAGTGGTGGCTCCATGCTCACATAACAAGTACACAGGACATTAATGATGACGCTCACGACAAGTTGACTTACAGAATCAGTTCCATCTGAGCTGGCCCGAGAGCTGGCTGAGGATTTGTAACCTGAGCTGTTGCCACAAGAGTCACTAGCCTCACTTTCGACACTGCCTTCTTGAATGGTCAGGGTATGAGAATGTTGTGCATCACCCAAGCCGCTGCCCGAAGCCCCTCTAGTGAAAACAAATGTTAATAACTGTGTGAGTACGCTAAACATGAAGTGTAAACAATCAAATGTGAAACATCTATTACAGTCACAATTGTATTCGAACTTTTACAGATTATATTTAAAAGTGACTTGCAGCACTTCTCATGGTCCACAAATGTATAACAGCATTTCATACAGAAAAATAGAAGGATTAAAATGGTATGACAAGATCACCTATGTGGAGCTGATGACAAGAACCACAGGCACCAGTGGAACAAGATATGACAGAATGTTGGTGATGGATAAGTCTCAAACTGAGGACACTTGCTGATAGCATTACAGGGGTAGTTCTCGTTCTGGACTCCCCAGGTAAAAAAGGTAGGGGTAGACTATAAAAACACATGGAAAAGAGCACTGGAGTCAGAAATGAAAGGCGTGGAGTCAGAAATGAAAGGCGTGGAGTCAGAAATGAAAGGCGTGGAGTCAGAAATGAAAGGCGTGGAGTCAGAAATGAAAGGCGTGGAGTCAGAAATGAAAGGCGTGGAGTCAGAAATGAAAGGCGTGGAAGTGCTCACATAAGATTATAATCAAAGAGAGGCTGAGATACCTGGGTGACATGGCAAGACTTTGAGCTCATGATATGTGACAGGACGTGGCATGAGTTTGTTGAAGGCCAAAGCTCTTTGGGCAACTGAAGAGTGGTACTGATGATGACACAAGCATAGCTTATTAGAAGGCCAAGAGTTTTATCAAGAGCAGACACAGGAGCAAGTGGGAAACAGAACATCCAGGCCACACACAAAAAATGATGCATATTACCAGCTCAGCATAAGTGAACAAGTGGTAATCTTCAGACTTCACATAGGTCACAAAAGATTGGAATAGCATCTATTCACCAAGCTAAAGACAGAAACTATTAATGAGTGTGGTACCGACAAAATGACTGCTGAACATCTACATCAAAGGTGCCCAACATATGGCTATCACCAGTACCATTCCAGGAAAAACTCAATGGAGATAACGATATCCTCAAGCTGCTTTTTTAAACATATTAAAGTCGACGTCTGAAAGTGAACGAAGAACAAGTATTGATGATGATTTCATACAGAAAAGCTAGGAGCAGTTTTAAACAATCAAATAAAATAAAAAATGCTCAATGCTTTAACCAGTAAGGCCAACCACCCCTGAAGCTCATCCACCCGCAGGAAGTCTGCACCAAGCATTGACATGTTCTTACAGCAGTGGTTTATATGGCAATTTGTTATACACGATGAAGTTGCCAAGCCCATTCACAACCTCGTATTAGTCGCTTTGTACAACATGCTTGAGGGTACAGTATTGCTTTTCTTTCTATGTCTCTTCAGAGAGCCCTGGGAACTACTCCAGACGTGAATGCTATAAATACAGAGACCCCTTGGGAACTACTCCAGACATGAATGCTATAAATAACGTCTCAAATACCTGTTTACTTAAAACTGGCTAAGAATAAAGTTGATCTCTGACCCAGGTTCAACCAAACAACAAGCAAAACTTGGTGCATCCTACAGCCAAGATATTAAAATAATGGTCAAACTATTGACTGAAATCATAGATAAAATAAGTATGACTGAATGTGATACAAATTCTTCTTTTCTTTTTAAATTGGGGATATTTCTCATCATCAATAAAATAAAATAAAATTATGTAATAGCCGCTGACATTTTTTAAGGGGCACACAAGAAGCTACTTACAGGGCAGATATAATGAGAATGTATCAGCACTGAACAAAACTGAATCGACATACTCAATCATTTACCTATCAATGTTCAGTTTCCAAGGGACCCAATTAACATAACTGTGGGGGGAAAAAGTGTTTAAAAAAAAGTCTCAAACAAATTAATGGACTCAAATCTTTGATAAAAATAAAAACATTAGTAAACGAATAAATAAATAAATACAGGTAATTATAACAGGCACTTGTTAGAAAGAAGAAGACGACCATGTACTCCAAAAGTGTTGGCTCCATGGGAGAAAGAGGGTGGCCTTCTGCCACCCACTTGAGGGAAAAACTGTATGGTGACGAGAGAAGCCTGCGACGGACTGCCAGTTTTATAAGAGAGACAGATATGGTTATCTGAGAGCAACCAATCAAGAAGAAGAAGACAAGAAAGTAGGTGGGACTAAAACTACAAAATGTTACGTTCTCCAATTCAAGGGTATGTGAAGTCAGTCCTAATGTGTTACGTGTGGCAACATAAACATCCAAGGAATTACAAATGTTCACATGTTTACGAAAACAGCGCTCGCAAAAAATTCATCATCTGCATTTCTGTTCCTCATGGAGCATGTAGCCACCAATGCAGCTGGTTCCTTTGCATGAAGCCTGCAGCAAGGCATTCAAACACTCATGCACTAGTGGTTCCTGTCACGATTTATTTGTCATGAGGTTGCCAACCTCATGTCAGTCGCCTCTTATGACTTGCCTGAGGCAGCCGTGGTACTATTCTTTCGTTGTCTCCTCAGAGACTCCCTGCAACAATGCCGGATGGTATGAATAAATTAGTAGAATAGAATCAAACAACCAGCACAACAAAAGATAGTGGTGGTGTGTAGTACACAACATGAGAAAAATCACCAGTAAGCACCACAAAACAGTCAATGTTCTGGATCCACACAGCTGAAGAAATAGAAGATCCAAAATACATGGACAAATGAAAGGCGCATGGAAGTATGGATAAGAAAATATGGAATGAACTAAAGCTGAATGGATAGGATAGAAAGTCTGAGAAAATTTAGTTGTTATGTGCTCCTCAGGGAGCTAGGACACCAATGAAGAAAATACGCATACATTTAAATAAAACAAAACTCCAAAACTACAGAAAAGTCAAGCATGCTCTTTTTGGTTTGGTTTTTAAGGACTATCTTCATTGTACACGGACAACTCCATCAGTGCTCCGATCTCCTCCCTTAGATCACACAAGGAGGATCTCAGCACAGTGTACGAGCTCGTAGCACCGGCGAGAATCCCAATGTGTGTATATAGGAATCACACATTCTATAAATATTTTTGTGGTAGGCAGGTTTCCCATTTTTAAATTTTGCCAGGGCAGCGGCCTGATAGGCCTACTCTTTACGATTTCCAACTGCCGTGGGATTTTTACTGTGTGCAACTTGCACACTGGACCTTCTATTTTTCCGCCCTTATCCAAGAAGGCTAGGCATCTGATCTCACTACCCAGGAGACCAGGGGGGAGTATGACATTATTAGGACCACTGGTTCAGAAAAAATTTGTAAGCTTTTTTTTTTGCTCTTTAAAACATATGAAAGTAAGTATGGAAATAACACACAGAATTCCTTGGACACACAAGCAGAAAGATGTTTTAAGTTGTAGACTAGTAAATCTGAAGGAATGACAGACCTAGTTTCCCACTGAAAAATTAAGGTTCACAATAATCAAAAACCAAGGTTCACAAGGAAAAAAGCAACAAAGGTTCACAGTGAAAAAAAACATAAAAACAATCAAGGTTCACAGTGAAAAAACCCAAGCTTCACAATGAGGAAAAAAAAAAAACCAAGGTTCGCAATGAAAAACCAAGGTTCACAATGAAAAACCAAGGTGTACAATTGCTCGCTATGAAAATTAAGTAATCAATTAAGATCAACAACAGAGTACATGTCCATACAGAGGAAGTGACCAATGTTTCTGGGAGAAAAAGATCAGCAACATGAGGCCACAGACTAGGCAACCTGACTGATAACACCTCTAAAAAAAAAAAAAAACAATCCACGCTGTATCACTAAGCAGTTTACACTTGGCACAAGATAACTTACGTTAAACAACAACAACAACACATGAGAGAACGCATCCGCCGTGTATACAACCAGTGCGCAACAGGAACAATTAGCATTCATACCCTTCGACATTTGCTGAGGGAGACTGAGCACCTATGGGTTTGCCCGGAGTGTAATGACGTTGATTTTGATTAACATTAACGAGATCTTCTTTTTCAAATTTTAAATTCTCAGTATGAACACACAATAATCTTACCTCGAGCTGTCAACCTTTGCTGAAGCAATAGCAGCGTAGGTAGCAGCACTGTGCTGTTGCGCCATCTGTATCTTAACATCACTAGAGACAGTAGCAGGTAATGAAGGAGGCCGTGGTAACTCTGAAGGTGGCTTAGGAAGCAAGAAGGGTTTGCTTGACTCTACTGGAGCATCATGGCCATCTTCACTAATATGTCTCTCTCTCCTCAAGAAATCATCCTTGATCCACTGACGATAGCTGACAACTTCATCGGTCACTCGGATTACTCTCCCTAAAATGCTATAGAAAGTAGTGGAAGAAATAAACAAATTATTAATACCATTGAGCAAAGAATGAGAATAATGAAAGTAATATGTAAGTCATGACGATCCCAGCCCTGTTTAACATATTCTTCTTCTTCTTCGTACACTCTCAGACGTCCACTTGAATGTTTTCAAAGAAAGCAGTAGTCAGTTTGAGGGTATTTGAATCTACATAGAGCTTTTCCACGAATGGTACTGGTGTCGGCCATACGCGCTTTCTCTGTTCTGCATATGTTGGGCAACTTTGAAGCAGATGTTCAGCAGTCATTATGTCAGTGCCACAGTTACACTGACCAGTAGTTCCTATCTTTAGCTTGTTGAATAGATGGTATCTCAATCTGTTGTGGCCAGTTTAACATCTTGAAAGCCAACGTACCAAGATGACTGGGAGACTAATGGAGGTTTAAATTCTTCAACCTGGCACTGGCTGCGAAAAAGTCACATGCTCAGCAGCCCCAATTATACAACAAATGGGCAGTTAACTGAGAAACAACAACAAATGGGCAGTTAACTGAGAAACAACAACAAATGGGCAGTTAACTGAGAAACAACAACAAATGGGCAGTTAACTGAGAAACAACAACAAATGGGCAGTTAACTGAGAAACAACAACAAATGGGCAGTTAACTGAGAAACAACAACAAATGGGCAGTTAACTGAGAAACAACAACAAATGGGCAGTTAACTGAGAAACAACAACAAATGGGCAGTTAACTGAGAAACAACAACAAATGGGCAGTTAACTGAGAAACAACAACAAATGGGCAGTTAACTGAGAAACAACAACAAATGGGCAGTTAACTGAGAAACAACAACAAATGGGCAGTTAACTGAGAAACAACAACAAATGGGCAGTTAACAGAGAAACAATAACAAATGGGCAGTTAACAGAGAAACAACAACAAACTTCAACAACGATATGGATGTGATAAGTGCTGGTGGAACAAAAGATGAGAAGATGCTGGTGATAAACAGGACGCACATTAATGAAAGCTGTTGATAGCATTACAAGGCAGTTTTTATTTTAGAATCCCCAGGGTAAGTGAGGTAGAGGTAGACCAATAAACACATGGAGAAGAGAACTGGAGACAGAACGGGACGAGGAAGACAACAAACATCCTTGAGCTGATAGCACGGGACAGCAGGATTTGATATGAGTTCAGTGAAGGTGTTTGGTTTGGTTTTTGGGACCATTTTCATTGCACACGGATAACTCCATCAGTGGTCCGATCTTCTCCCTTAGATCACACAAGGAGAATCTCAGCACAGTGCACGAACTCCGTAGCACCGGTGAGGATCCCAATGTGTGTATACAGAAATCACTCATTCTGTAAATATCTTAGTGGTGGGTAGGTTTTCATAATTTTAAAAATTTTTGCCAGAGCATCGGCCATGTGACCTCTTTACGATTTCCAACTGCCGAGGGTTTTTATTTAACATGTGCAACTTGCACATGGGACCTCCTATTTTTTCACTCTGATCCGAGAAGGCTAGGCATCTGAGCTCACTTTCCAGGAGATCAAAGGAGGATGACATTATTAGGACTCACTGGTTCTGAAAAAGTTTCAATAAAATATATTCCCTGTACTGGGAACTGAACCCAGTACCTTTAGAATTAGAGGCGGATGCCATACCTCTTAAGCACTCCGACCACCTAGAACTTTTTTTTTTACTTTTCCGATTCCCTAGGTTACGAGTTTTCACTCTTTTCTCCTTGTGCCAGGTAGTGAAAGGTACATGTTTTTTTTCAATTCCATTACCACCTAGGAAGTGTAATGAAGGGTAATGAATGAATGAACTGAGAAACAAGTTAAGTAACAAAGACAACTCTGAAGCTCGGGGACACCAAATAAAAGAACCCAAAAGAGCTGGTTTTTTGGGACAAGAATTATCAGTATCTCCTACCACCATCTTTATTGACATAACAATCAAATCTTCAAGACTAATTATCATCACCATCACCACCTTTCAGTTCCTCAAGGAGCATAGGCCTTCAACAAACTAGTGCCAAATCTTCCAGTCCCGTGCCATCTGCTTAAGATCATTCCAGGTCTTCTTTATCCCTTTCGCTTGTCACGATCTGTCCATGTCTTCTCTTTCCCTTTTCAAGATCTGTCCATGTCTTCTCTTTCCCTTTTCAAGATCTGTCCATGTCTTCTCTTTCCATTTCACTTTTCAAGATCTGTCCACGTCTTCTCTTTCCCTTTCACTTTTCAAGATCTGTCCACGTCTTCTCTTTCCCTTTCACTTGTCAAGCTCTGTCCATGTCTTCTCTTTCCCTTTCACTTTTCAAGATCTGTCCATGTCTTCTCTTTCCCTTTCACTTTTCAAGATCTGTCCATGTCTTCTCTTTCCCTTTCACTTTTCAAGATCTGTCCATGTCTTCTCTTTCCCTTTTCAAGATCTGTCCATGTCTTCTCTTTCCCTTTTCAAGATCTGTTCATGTCTTCTCTTTCCCTTTTCAAGATCTGTCCATGTCTTCTCTTTCCCTTTCACTTTTCAAGATCTGTCCATGTCTTCTCTTTCCCTTTTCAAGATCTGTCCATGTCTTCTCTTTCCCTTTCACTTTTCAAGATCTGTCCATGTCTTCTCTTTCCCTTTCACTTTTCAAGATCTGTCCATGTCTTCTCTTTCACTTTTCAAGATCTGTCCATGTCTTCTTTTTCCCTTTCCCTTTTCAAGATCTGCCCAAGCCTTCTTTATCCCGTTCACTTCTATCTCCAGTTCTCTTCCCCAGGTGTTCCCTCTACCTCTCTTACCCTGGGGATTCCAGAACAATGACTACCCTGTAATGCTATCAACAAGTTTCCTCAGTGTGTGTGTCTTATCCATCATCTTCTCATCTCCTGTTCCACTGTCACCAGCATGATTTTTCTCATCAGTTTCACACTGGTGGTTTTATTAAACCATTTCAAAATATAAGAACACTATATAGCCAAAGCATAAACCCACATGACGATGACATGGAAATCTCAAGCATAGAATAAAATATAAACTACATCAAACCGAATTCAAGCAAAACAAGTCAATATTTTCCTATGAATATATCCAACAGCAATAATGAATCAATTTGGCTGTATCTCAAGCTGGCTTGTTTATAATGAGGGGAAAGAAAAAAAACTACAATTATGTGGTCTCCCATGCTGTTTCACACAATATGTGTGTAAT
The DNA here is from genome assembly GCA_024509875.1 of Oreohelix idahoensis. Taxonomy (NCBI): domain Eukaryota; kingdom Metazoa; phylum Mollusca; class Gastropoda; order Stylommatophora; family Oreohelicidae; genus Oreohelix; species Oreohelix idahoensis. The sequence goes on along the minus strand of JAMPIV010011099.1, from coordinate 105,352 downwards.
CCATACTTATACTAAGTCCAACACAAAAATAAGAATCTTCAACTCAAATGTCGTCAGTCCTATTGTATGGCTCTGAAACATGGAGAACAACAAAAACAACAACCAAAAATCTAGACATTCATAACTGGGTGCTTACATAGAATTGATGGATTGAAATGATATGACGAGGTCAGCAATGTGGAACTGATGACAAAAACCAGACAAGTGCCAGTGGAACAAGAGATAAAAAGAAACAACAACCAAAAAGCTACAGACTTTCATAAATGGGTGCTTGCGTAGAATTGAAGGATTAATATGGTATGACAAGATCACTAATGAGATATCAGAAGGTGGTTGAACTAACAAGAAGAGACATCGTCCGCAACCAGACAATACATCATGGCCTCAACACTCAGCCCCTGCAGACCCAAGTGGAACAGTCCCAATTACAATGGTTTTTCCATGTATGCAGTAAGGTAGAAGATCAAATACCACAACAGGTATGGGAAACTAAAAGCCAGGGATCCAGACCTCCAGGAGGACCCAGAGTTCAGATATGTCTGGTTATGCTGGCTGGTTGTTTCCTCTGGGTCTGTCCTCCCCATCTCCATTAAGAATTAGTTATTTTATGGTCATACTTGAAATGTCCAAGCGTGAGCAATACACTGTTGATAGCGCAATTTTTAAAAAATCTCAAAACCGGCTACTTATTTTATTAACCTATATAATGGCCACTCCTGTGCTCCATGGTCCTAAAGGGGAACAAATAATAGTAACACTGTAACCTAAGTGTCACGGCGTATTTCTAGGTTGTTAGACGGTCGAAAACCGTCCTGACAGTCATGTGATCAGCAGAGTCATGTGATCAGCGGAAGTAACGGAATGCGCAAGGCTGGTGCGAATATAGTCAGTGGAGATTTGACTGCCATCCATGGCGGACGCAGTTTTTGCGTATGCCAGCTTCGGCTGTCTGTGATATCTAGAAGAGTGACGCGGTGCCCGCCATTTGAGCCCTATTTTCTGGTGTTAGCTATTTCTCCTATTGAGAATTCCAGGGAAGTGGTTATTTACTTAGCGCTGAGTTTGGTACATGCTAAGTTACTATCGTGCATTTTCATAGTCAGTGTTACTATGTAGGTTTTTCCCATGTGATGGCGTGATGTCCATTTTAGGATTGTGGTAGCCAGATTACCCGTTCTGTAGATTTATATTAGTACATGCATTCCCTGTTGTGGCATGTATATAGTCATAATGTTGTATTTTCATCAGGCCATGTGTGGTCATGTGTTTAATTGAATAAACGGGATACAAGCTGTTTCATGAGCGTTAGTCATATGTCACCCACTGTTGTTGTGTCATGCCTTTGGCAAATACGAGCCTATGTGTAGTTCTTGATATGTTATTTAGAACAACAGCCTTAGTGGTGAAAGGGAAGGTAGCTAGCACCTTATTCCTCCCTCCACCTTAGCTAATATGTAAAGGCTTGTGTGATACTAAGCATGTCTGAAAAGGAGACCAAGAAGGGTTGGACACAGGGCAGGTCACCCCCATCATAGCCCACATAAACCTTGAACCCACAAAAACTTCAACAAACAATATACACAAGTCAACTGTCCTTGTTCTAGTATCCCCAGAGGGGAAAACGAACGAACTTTATTTTAAAAGGGTTTGGAATTGGACACGCAGGCCCGTCTAACATTCTGCCCTTCCTTTCTCTCGTCTTCCATACTGAATCCATTTATTCTAACATGTAAAAGGAAGAAGGAGACTGACAAACACAGAGAGAAGAGAAATGGAGAGAGAGATAGAAGATGAAGAAAATATGGAAAGATCTTGAGCTCATGACACGAAACAGAAGAGCTTGGCATGAGTTAGTTGAAGGCCTATGCTCCTTGGGGAATTCAAGATAAAATGGATGAATGACAGAATAATAACAGAATTAAGGGAAGAAGTGTAGCAGAAACATGCAAATCAAATCAGCAACCTCACCTTTGAAATAAACATAAAAACTAAAAAATGAAATGGTATGTTTCATGTGTACCATTACTTTATAAAACTGATTCCATACCATTTCATTTTTTAATTTATATATTTATTTCCTTACCAGTTTTACAGCTGCCTCTTCATTTATTGACATCTTACCTTTGATTGTCACAGTGAAGGTGTGAATTGTGAGGAGCAACTGCATGGAGCAACACCAGATAGGCATACTCAAATGCATTTTTCACTGACATGGCTCCATATGAGCTGCGTCCAATGTCATTGCCTGTAATTACATAATGTTAATAGATAACCACAATAACAGTCATACATTAAAACAAGAAATTGGTGGCACGACAGTAATGCTAATTACATAAGCATTTTGTTTCAGTATTCTATTTTTAACTGCTAAACAGCTAAACAAGAACAGCTATGCAATGGACCCCTGAAGGAAAGAGAAAGAGAGGCCAACCAAAAACAACTTGGCGGAGAACTATGGAGGCAGAGATGCAAAAAATAAACCAGAGCTGGGGCACCACACGAAGGATGGCCGCCGACCGAGCAAAATGGAAGCAGTTTGTTGCTGGCCTACAAGACACCACTAGCAGTGATGGCCATGGACTGCTTTGACAGTCGGCGGCTAAGGATCAACGAAGAAGAAGGTATAACAAAATCAACACTTCTTCTTCTTCAAGTACCACGCTTGGTGGCTTAGGAGATCGTGTCTCTCCACAACTTCCTATCTTCAGTACAATTTATCAATTCTGTTGTTTACTTATTTCCATGCCACCATGTCAAACTGCCAAGTGGGACCCAAAGATGCAGGAAGAAGAAGAAACTGCCAAGTATCTTCTCTCTTTGCCAGAGAGCACCATACTGTCCTATCGGCTGTTTTCCTCCTGGACTGGTTCCAATCTAGTCCTCGGTCCTTCAGAGATTGTCTCAAAGTGGAAGCAGTTTGTTGCTTGTCCTACAAGATACCACCAGGCATGATGGCCACTGACTGCCTTGACAGTTGGCGGCTAAGGATAGAAGAAGAAAGAAGAGTACCATATATATAAACATATGTATGATGGCTTGATGGTTCTTGGCTTGAAGGTTCTTGGCTTGATGGTTCTTGGTTTTACAGGAGGGAAAACGCTTTTTATCTGCAGTCCTTGTTCTGGAATTCCCAGGACAAGAGAGGTAATCATCATCATCATGGAGCCACCACTACAGCTGGTTCCCCCTGCAGGAAGCCTGCACCAATCATTGACAAGCTCTTGCAGCAGTGGTTTCTGTGACAATTTGTTTGACATAATGAGGTCATCAGCCGCCACATACACAACTTGATATATTCACCTTGTAAGCCATGCCTGTAGCTTTTTGGTTGTTGTTTTTGTTGCTCTCCATGTTTCAGAGCCATTCAATAGGACTGACTTGACATCTGAGTTGAAGATTCTTATTTTCGTGCTGGACTTGATTCCTCTTGTTCTCTACAGATTTTTAATAAAGGGGTGCTTGCATAGAATAGAAGGACTGAAATGGTATGACAAAGTCGCAAATGTGGAATTGATGACAAGAACCAGACAAGTGCCAGTGGAACAACAGCTGAGAAGAAGACGCTGGCGATGGATAGGACACACATTGAGGAAACCTGTTGATAGCATTGCAAGGCAGACCTTGTTCTGGAATCCACAGGGAAAGAGAGGCAGAGGTAGACCAAAAAACACATGGAGAAGAGAACTGGATACAGAGCTGAAAATGATGAGGAAAACATGGAAAGAACTTGAGCGGATGGCACAGGACAGGAAGACTTGGCATGTGTTTGTTGAAGGCCTATGCTCCTCGGGGAGCTAAAGGGTATTGGTTGATGACATGCCTGAGGATGAAGACAGGCTTAAAAACTAGGTCTGGGATCTTTAATGATTAATTAATCGATTAATCGGTAAAATATTTGTTAATTGATTAAATGATAAAACAAATTTTAATTGATTATTACATTTTTAGCAATGTTTATGGGGTCTATGTAGGGTTCGGGCTCTGATGTCCCACCTACAGCAATGTTTATGGGGTCTATGTAGGGTTCGGGCTCTGACGTCCCACCTACAGCAATGTTTATGGGGTCTATGTAGGGTTTGGGCTCTGACGTCCCACCTACAGCAATGTTTATGGGGTCTATGTAGGGTTCGGGCTCTGACGTCCCACCTACAGCAATGTTTATGGGGTCTATGTAGGGTTTGGGCTCTGACGTCCCACCTACAGCAATGTTTATGGGGTCTATGTAGAGTTCGGGCTCTGACGTCCCACCTACAGCAATGTTTATGTTTTCTTTGTTTAAATACGAGAGCATTTGCTGAGTTACAGGTTTGTTATATGGAATTTGGCGAGCTTTTGACGTATGGATGCGAGTCATGGGCAATGACTGCAACCCACAAAAGCCAGATCCAAACCTCAGAAATGAGGTATCTGAGGAAGGTGGTTGAAGTAACAAGAAGAGACATGGTACGCTACCAGACAATACGCCTTGGACTCAAAGCCCAGACCCGAGTGAACAGTCCCAATTACGATGGTTTGGCCACGTTTACAGAATGGGAGAAGTTCGGGTACCATGACGAAAATGTGAAACTAACAGCCAGGGTTCCAGACCTCCAGGACGACCCAGAGTCAGCCCTGCCATATAACACAAATAGCTACAGGAACTACCACTGCTATCGCACATATGCGTACTGGCACTACAAGTCCGTATCCTTGAATCAGAACATCCAAAAACAGAAATATTCTGAAAATCAAAAAAAAAATTTGGGGCGACTGGGTGATTTTCAAACTTAATTTGGGTGACTTTCAAACACATTTTGAGCGACTTTTGGCTATATTATGGGCGACATCTGGAAACCAAAAAAATTCGACCTAGCTGCCCCGAGCATTTCAGATTCAAAGATACGGGACCTGTAGCTTCATGAATGGACCCAACAAACAAAAATAAAAAGAAAAAAAAGGAAAAGAAGGAAGCCAAAGTGTATAAACAAAAATGTTACTTTGTTCTGATAAGAGGAGTCACCCAACCTTATATAAAAGACTAAAAAAAAAAAAGGCAAAGGTATGTCATTCTTAACCCTTTGAAAATAAAGTTTGTTCGTTCAATAGCATATAGTTCAAATGCCATATTGAAGTGAAGTGAAAGACTTCACTGTACTAGATCCAGCTGTATGTGGTGGAGTGACCAGTTCCTTCCTCGCTGCCTTTGCCATCCCTAAGTGAACAGCAGGGTCAGATACCCATTTACAGCTGGGTAAAATGGAGCGCAACACTACCAGACTTTTAACCCTGAACCCGGTAACTTTGCCGCAAGAGATAAGCACTCTAACCCCTCAGCCAATCAGACACTATACAAAACTACACGTCTAATAAATGAGCATAGTAGTATTTGTATAATTCACAAGCTCTCATCCGTAAATCTTTTTCTTCTTTGATCCTTGCCCCTGACTGACAAAACAGTCAGTGGCCATCCCGCCTAATGGCATCTTGTAGGGCAGCTACTAACTGTCCCCATTTTGCTTGGTCGGTGGCCATCCTTCATGCTGTACTCCAACTCTGGTTCATGCTTTGTATCTCAGCCTCCAATGTAAGACGGGCCTGCGTGCCCAATTCTTAACCCTTTGAAAATAAAGTTTGTTCGTTCCTTCCGCAAGGTACATCCATAAATAAGCACACCAAAAAATTAATAAATAAAAATGCATTCATAATTTATGGCCCTCACCTGCTTTCAGAGCATCTTCAATGCACAACAATGAGGGGCGGTAACCATTCTCCATCTCTTTGGAAACTTCTTCCTTTGGGAGGTAAGCCCCATCATTCTTGATGCGAATAGCAGTGTTGAAATAGTTGAAGTTCCTGCCATACAGCTCAAAAAATTCAACCAACAGAACACCCAGGTTTGGACATGGCTTAATTGCATCTTGACGCGGATGAAGCTGTAAGCAAAACACAGAATACGCAATTTTTCAACATTTCAGAAATAAAGTAGGATGAAAGCAAATAATAATTTTTAATGATCGCAATAGGCACAGACTATATATTGTATCCACTGTGTAGCCATTTTTTTTCTTTATACAGATTTTCAAGGGAGCATCACCAGCCAAATGTCATGTCAGTCCTATCATATGGCTCTGATATATGGAGAACAACAAGAGCAACAAAAACAACAACAAACAAGCAGCTGCAGACATCAATGTGAGCTTGTGTAGAACAGACGGACTCAAGCAGTATGACAAGATCATTAATGTGGAATTGATGACAAGAACTAGACAACTGCCAATGGAACAAGAGATGAGAAGATGCTGGAGATAGACAAGACAGACACTGAGAAAACCTGTTGATAGCATTACAAGGCAGACCTTGTTTTGCTCAGCCTCACTGAAAAAGTAGAAGTAGATCGTGGCATGCTTAAGTGTGCCTAGCCCTGATCTAGAGCTATATTTCTACGCCAGTAGGTATAGTTTTGATATTTCTTACTGGCATTCAAAATCTGGAGTGCTCCAAAAGCTGGAATATATTTAAAACTGGTGCTCATTAATTCTAAAGTTGCTGATTTGTCTTCATGTCATGTGCCATATGCATCTGCTACATTCTTTTCTGTTTTTTCAGCATCACTAGCAGCTTGTATTGTGAATATTATCATGCATGTTATGAGCTGGAGACTGATATTTATTTCTGTACAGCATAAATAAAACCATTAAAACACACAAACAAAAAATATTTAAAAAAAAAAAAAAAAAACCACAGCAAAAAAGAACAACCACGCTTCCAACTCAGACTACTTGAAGCTCTTTCAAATACTAGATGTCTATTAAATTTCACTATCGCTAAATATATTACTACATTAGATATACTTTATGTTATTTGACTTTCACTGATGGCATTTACTGTCAAGGCATTTCAACAGATGTCTCTGGCGCCTCACCTGAAGGAAACTGATGGCTAGAAGGGTGAGGCTGTAAGAAGATATTCCACCTGTGAACACTTCATTCAAATCTCTCTGGAGTAGGAACTGTTTCAGTACTAGCACCAAATATTTCAGACTGTCATATTTTTCCATGTATTTCTTGAAAAGGAAAAGAATTTGAAAAATGAACAATTTATGATAAATATTATATTTTTAAACACATGTACAGAATTAAAATAGACCAACATTTTCTTTTTTGTCCTTCGATTTCCTGCCACTAAGCTTCTTGGACAATTCCAATAGTTTTCTTAGCCATTTTGTGCAGCCTGTATTCAAGCACATTCTTCTTCTGAGAGCTTCAACCATATTCCCAGTTTGTCATTTTCTTGCCTTCCTCATGCCAATAAACACTAACAAAATCCATCATTATGGAATTCAAGAGGTCATCTACAGAACTACAACTATTTAACAAAGTTTATACATTTGTGAGTTACTTTTTTTTTAAGACAGGACTGGTTCCTTTCATGATTTACACAAAACTGGTAGAACTGAATAACTATTCTGTGATGAATAAAGCAGAGTAATTTGATAAGCTGAAAAGAAGAAAATGATCGTTTGTTTTGAACACACAATACTTATAATAACGAGAGTAAAAAAAAAAAAAAAAGAGAACATTAACTTAACTACTGATAATTTAAAAAAAATTAGAAGTATTGTAATGAATGAATGCTGGATTATACGTGACCACTTATCAACGATCGCTAAACAGCCTAAATGAAATATTAAACTTGCTCATAAATTTGAAAAATGAGCAAGGAATTCATCATAAATTGTAACTTTGCAGCCTCCAACTGTGATAATAAGAATGCGAAGTGTCAACACATTATGATGATGCAACCATATAGAATACAAAGATAAGATGAAAAAACTACAGATATCTTATAAAACAACTTATGGCCATGCGACGTAACACATATGTGTTTGGTTTATTTTTTTAACCTTAGCTGCATACCTGTATAAGCTGGGCACTTTCTACTCCATAATTCTGATTATTGTCCATGTTAAAACTCACGTCCACTTTCACTTCAGTCTTCAAGTCGGTCAGTTTGACAATCGGTACCTGCAACATTTTTCAACAATCTTTTAGCATTCACTTAATACAATGTACTGATATAATAATTTATCAGGATTTACACAGCGGTAGTTATGCTCCGATAATTTTATAAAAACATTTTTGTTTAAAGCACCACTGTTTTAATATTCTAAACCCCTATGGAAAATGCAGCATATTGTTTCCCCTTTTTTGTCCTCCATTAGATATGTTGATGCCTGGAAGGGGGGGGGGGGTCGTCGTCTCTGATGAGACAAAGAAAAAGACTACCCCCCCCCCCCCCCGGGCATGTCATGTAATGCAATTAATTTGCATGAGGCAGCAACCTCATAATGGAAAACAAGTTGCTACAGAGATCGTTGCTGCCAGAGTATGTGAATGCTTGGTGAAGGCTTACTGCAAGGAGGGGACTAGCTGCAGTTGGGGGGCGGCGCGCTCAATGCTCCGTAAAGAGCGAAAAGGAAAATGGTGAATGATTGTTTTAATATTGTAAACTTCGTTGGAAACTATAGCATATGATTTCACTTTTTTTCTTCTCTTTTCTTCTTCTTGGAATCTTAACCGCTGACTGTCAAAGCAGTCAAAGGCCATCACATCTGGTGGTGCCTTGTAGGGCAGCAACAAACTACTTCCACTTTGCTCAGTTGGTAGCCATCCTTCGTGCAGTGCCCCAAATCTGATTTCTGCTCTGCCTCCACAGTTCTCCGCCAAGTTGTTTTTGGCCTGACTCTCTTTTGTCTTCCTTACGTGGTCCATAGCACAGCAGTTCTTGGCATGGTGTCGGGGTCTCTTCTGAAGACATGGCCAACCCAACTCCAACGTCTGCCAGTTATGATGGTGCACGACTTCTTGGTTGCTCCAAGTAAGCAGTTCTTGGTTGGCGATGGTATTTGGCCAAAAAATTTCAGAGAATTTTCCTTAGGCAGGTGGAAAGAGGTTAATTTAAACATTTAGTTTTCCACTACTCTCTAGCATTCCGCACCATAGAAGTACAGAAATTATGCAACTCTCATATAATCTTAATCTGGTGTATGTGCTGTACTGGGAAAACTTCCAGATGTTTTTTTTTTTCTCTATTAGATATGTTAATAAAATCCAAACGCAGCTTATCTGCTAAAGATAAAAACTGAGCTGACTTACCGATGCCTTATCCAGAACTTTGATGGAGGAGGCATCCGCTAGCTTCCTCTTAAGCAGTGCATCTTGTAATGTAAACAGTGGCTGGGAGTCCCATTTCCCAAATACCACCAGGTCAATGTCACTGAAAATAGAAGCTGCATGCTGAAACACTATTCTGTAATGTTACCACGTGTTACACATCAATATTCATTTCTCCATGGTATAGATGTATTAAATTCTTCTGATAATGTATATGTAAGTTCCGACTTTCCAATTATATATATATATATATATATATATATATATATATATATATATATATATATATATATATATATATATATATATATATATATATATATATATATATATATATATATATATATATATATATATTGTCAGTACTGACTTTTCTTAACAGGTATATGCAAATGTTGATTTCAGTTGTGGTCGTAAACTATTACAGATCCAATTGGCTTTCACAGTTGTGGTCGTAAACTATTACAGATCCGATTGGCTTTCACAGACTTGACATATTGTCACACAGACTTGACATATAGTCACAAAAATTAACTAGTTGGCATCAAATTTTATTCTTGAAAACTGACTACAGCAACTACCTGGTGCATCTGTGGATGACAAGTGCTTTTCAAAGTCTCTACTTCATTACTGTGTTATGTCTCTACTTCATTACTGTGTTCAGTGTCTACTTCATTACTGTGTTCAGTGTCTACTTCATTACTGTGTTCAGTGTCTACTTCATTACTGTGTTCAGTCTCTACTTCATTACTGTGTTCAGTCTCTACTTCATTACTGTGTTCAGTCTCTACTTCATTACTGTGTTCAGTCTCTACTTCCTTACTGTGTTGTCTCTACTTCATTACTGTGTTCAGTCTCTACTTCATTACTGTGTTGTCTCTACTTCCTTACTGTGTTGTCTCTACTTCATTACTGTGTTCAGTCTCTACTTCATTACTGTGTTGTCTCTACTTCATTACTGTGTTGTCTCTACTTCATTACTGTGTTCAGTCTCTACTTCATTACTGTGTTGTCTCTACTTCATTACTGTGTTGTCTCTACTTCATTACTGTGTTCAGTCTCTACTTCATTACTGTGTTGTCTCTACTTCATTACTGTGTTGTCTCTACTTCATTACTGTGTTCAGTCTCTACTTCATTACTGTGTTGTCTCTACTTCATTACTGTGTTGTCTCTACTTCATTACTGTGTTCAGTCTCTACTTCATTACTGTGTTCAGTCTCTACTTCACTACTGTGTTACAAAGATAACTTGAAATGACAGAAAGTTTGTTCAGGAACACAACTGTCTCATACAGCTTAACTTTAAAACAGAAATAAAAAAACATGGTGTGGATAATTTGTTTTAAATGTAGTCTTGTGATTCACTCACCTTGTTGGTAAATACAGTCCAGTTCTAAAGCTGCCAAATATTTCAACCTGTAGATGGAAATTTATTTTATATTTCAGAAGGTAGTCAAAGCAACAACATTCAGTAAAATTTACTGTTCCACAGAAATTATAGATTAATTACTCTTTTACCTATTTTTCTTCCCCAGCTTTATCACAAAAGACAAACATAATAACCCTGAACAAAGAAATTATGAAACAAAGAAATATATTTTTAGAAAGGATCTCACTTGGGTGCATATTATTACCAATAGGATGGCCACTTGATCTAATCTGTTTGTTGTTATTTGCGTTCGCTCTAGCCAGATCTGTCTTACAATGCTGGCCATTAGTTTCGAGCGGTAAGTATGTTGTGTCGTAGTTTACAGCTAGACTGCGATATCTGCGCCTTTCAGCCAGATATATCCGATTTCAGCAAGCAATTTTTACAGGTTTGCTTCCCTGCCACCTCATGCCTATTTGTATGCTATACTTCATGTCCATCCAATAGTGCAGTGAGGTGGCTGCACCAGTGAGTGTCATCAGAGCCGAAACGCAACTCTGCCCCAGATCAGGAGGATATGTTTCTGGGAACACCACACACAGCCAACAGAGGCACCGTTCGCTGAGACAATAGACAAGCATATGACTACTGGCAGGGTCAACCAGATAACTGTCAGGACATGTGCGTTTTCTTCAAGCTCTCGCACGGGGAGGGAGACAGTGCTCTGAGCAGAGCGGATCCCTGCAGCCCTGGAGATTTTATTCTTGCTTTCTTCACCTTAGATGAGAACTACTGGCCGCCTGCCAACAAGACGTTCCTCTAGTTGGAAAGAACGGGCCAAAAGCGACACCAGCTTACTGACTGCTGATCCACATCATGACCAGGGCTGCGCTTTATGGACACATGAGCCAACCACACATGAAACCACTGCCTTGCTACCCCATGAACTGGGAGGGCCCGTTACCAGGAACATCACGCGCAGTCTGATCTAATCTGATCTGAACTACCAAGAGATTCTTATTTACAATTGATAGTTTGCTACAATGGAAATTCATCCAATTCTTTTTTAATGCTACAGAAAACAAATCATAGTGACCATTATTTATTAGTAAACACGTCTTTGCCAAAAGAATTAACGGAAAAAAATGCATGTGTGGGAGGAGGAGTTTAATGTTCATAACATGTGGTATGGCAAAAAGGGATACAAAAATTCATACATCTGGTTATTATTATTTTTTTTAATGACATAAAGGAAATGGATTAATTAAATTATGGTCAGTGTTCTGCAACTAAAAAGGAGATTGATGGAGATTTATCAGATCAGGTCAACTGCCCTATTCTCATCCAATGTTGACTGGATCTCCACGGTCTTCTGTCTCTTGCCTTGATAGTTCATTCTGAAAGACAATTTCCTGTCCAGCTCTTCATGCTATATTACCACTTTAAGTGCTGTTCTCCTTCATGTCAACTTGCCTTCAATTCTTCCTTCTGTTATAGAGGATGACTATAGCAGACCCCTGTTCTATCTCTGTCACATGACTACACAAAGATTTATTGTAGTCAACAATATGAACAGAAAGCCAGAAGTCCACTCTAGTCAAAGTGCAACAGTAGGAAAAGAGGAGATCATCTGAATGAAAGAGCAAGAGATCATGACGAGCCAAAATTGAGAGATAATTAACTGGAATTGTTAGTTCAGTATGATGTTGGCAGACCAAAAACAACTTTGCTGTGAATGGTGGAGGCCGAGATGCAAAGAATGAACCAGAGCTGGGACACTGTACGAAGGATGGTCGCCGACCAAGCAAAGTGGAAGCAGTTTGTTGCTGCCCTACAAGATGCCACCAGGCGTATTGGCCACTGACTGCTTTGTCAGTCAGGGGCTAAGGATCAAAAAGAGAAGAAGAATGATGTTGTGAAGGACTCACATTTTTCAATGAGTGCATGCTAAATATATTGAAATGGTCAGGATTATAAACATCTCAATCAAGTTGTAGCATAACAGTTGAAATAAACTGGGTGTCCCAGAATTATTCACCGGATTACAAAGTTCAATAAGTAGATACGAGTGTACCGGATAAATGATACTGCATTTGTAGCCTCAACCCAGGTTATTTTATTGGCCATATTTAATGAGAGGCACATTCAAAAATGCCATATTTAATGACAGCCACATTCAAAAGTGCCATATTTAATAAGAGGCACATTCAAACGTGCCATATTTAATGACAGGCACATTCAAAAGTGCCATGTTTAATGAGAGGCACATTCAAAAGTGAAGCTGCATAACAAATGGAGTGTTAGCTGGACATATGTAAGTGTTAGAAATGGTGCAGACGAGTGTATGTTTTCTATACTGAGACAAATACTGGCTGGTCACTTCTTCCCTTTAATCTCCAGCTGTACTGTTTGTTGTCTTGATCTCTTGTGAAGTCTGTTTTGTTTTTACATCTGGCCATCTGATACAGAAAATGTGATAGCAACATCTGCTGGTGATTGTTAATTGTCTGAACACTATCTTACATTCTTGGTGACCAAGAATGTAAGATAGTGTTCAGACAATTAACAATCACCAGCAGATGTTGCTATCACATTTTCTGTATCAGATGGCCAGATGTAAAAACAAAACAGACTTCACAAGAGATCAAGACAACAAACAGTACAGCTGGAGATTAAAGGGAAGAAGTGACCAGCCAGTATTTGTCTCAGTATCCAATTCTCTTTTCCATGTGTTTCTTGGTCTAGCTCTGCCTCTCTCACCCTACCCTGTTCTCATATGGAAAAGTTATTAGAGGGCCACAGTAAGTCATCTTACAGCAAGACAGCTAAGTTGTCATCGTATGAAATGTCTGAGATCCACTATAGTCAATTCTTGGACAAGAAAGCTAAACAGCCACTGTAGTCATTCATATGAATACAAAGAGTTGAAATAATGAAGATAATGAACAGAAAAAAAAAAAGAGTAACAAAAAACAAAAATTCCAGAAAGCTGACATGAACAACCAAACAAGCTCTTGTGCTGCCCAGTTGGTAGATGGGATAGTAACAACTTGCTCGCGTAGCTAGGCAGTGGTGTTGTTCAGAAGGTCCTGGGTTCAATTCCCGGTCCTATCTCTTCTGTTGTTTTTCTTTGTTTTGTCTTCTACTTCTTTATTTCTCACAAGTGCCTGGAACATAGCTTTGTGTATTATTTATTTACCTTTGCATCAGGCCATAGGTCTTCTATCACCGACCTAAGTCGTTCCACAACTGCATTCCGCATGTCTGCTTCCTGGGGCTGTGGTGACATGTGCTCGTAAAAGTCAATAATCTCTTCATGTAACCTGAAAGACAAAATTAAACTGTCTTTTTAAAAAATAATTTGCAAGACAAATAAATTGACATTCTTTACCAAACAAACAAAACAGGGGGAGTAACTAATTAAACTGCAATGTTTCTAGTGTGTCTTTTTTTTTTTTTTTTTGGTACACAGACACATGCTACGTTCTTGCATAAACCGAGTGTATTTCTTATGTTTTTGTGTCTGCTTTATTGAAAACAGACCAAAGTAATTTGCAACATACACAAATAATGAACAAATTATAAAAGAAACAAAAAAAAGTCAAAATGCCTTCACACTGATCTGCTTAAATTGATATTCCTGAATCTCAAAACAATTAGCACGATCCTGAGCACTTTCCATTTTTCATATTTAAGAAGGGAAACAAAAAATAATTTGTCAAAATACATTTATTACAATAACTTTACAATTACAGCTTATTATTTTGTCCAAACTCTAGGTCATTGTTTCTTAATCTGTAGTTTGTTGTGGGGCTTTTTTTTTTTTTTTTTGGTAAACAGACACATGCCACATTCTTGCATAAACTGAGTGTACTTCTTATGTTTTTGTGTCTGCTTTACTGAAAACAAACCAAAGGGCCCCTTTAGGGGTCTATGAATGGATTCTAGAAGGTCCATGGTATATAACCTAAACATGGTCTTAAAGGGGTTTATAGCCTTCATCAGACAATCAAAGGGGTACATGACCTTTATTGGACAGCCAAAGGGGTCCATAGTCTTCATCGAACAATCAAAAGGGTAATGGCCTTTATGGGACAATCAAGGGGTACATGGCCTTCATGGGACAATCAAAGCATACATGGGCTTCATTGGACAATCAAAGGGGTACATGGCCTTCATTGGACAATCAAAGGGGTTGTTGCATGGTGATTTGGTCTGAACAATGTTCCATGTGTTATGAATAAAACAATTATAAAATTCTGGCCATTGTTTTCTTCCTTGATATGTTAGTTTTAGTGCATCGTGCCTTTGATGGAAGATTAAGCGAATGCTGGGGTGGAAGATTCCAAACAATACTTGAACTTTGGAATACGATTGATTTGATAAGTCATTTCATTGAGTCCGTACATTTAATTCACATGTACACATTTCAAATAGGGACAGAACATGAGTCATGCATAAATTAATCAATGGCGTAGACTGCTGGTTATGTGTCAATGTCCGTTATGAGGATACAATGCAGTATTGTCGTCAGAACATCACAGCTATATGCACGAGCAGATAGACATGGCTACCTGCCGACAGTGAGACTGCGAGTCTGGAATATATTCATACGAATTTGACGATTATTCTCATCCTTCTGAGGATTCTAGTTAAGTACTAACCTCCATATATTTCCTTCTCATATCGAGTTCTAGGACTGACCCTGGTCCATCAAAAATACGCATATAAATGGCTATATCATGCCATTGAATTGGAAGGTTAGAAAAACGCAGCTATTCAGCTTGGCGGTCAAGTAACAAGGGGTCACGTTAATTGTGTGTGTTAAGTGTTAGTGAATAATAACTATCTAATTTAACTAACTAAATAATGTATAGGTACATTAACAAAAATATTAATCTAATACTTGTGTGAGATTTATTTTCTCTTTTCATAATTTCTTCTTTTTATATTTCGTTCTCTTTTTTTTTCATTTAATTTTTTTCTCACCTTTCATTTTATTGATAATAATTCAATTAAGAAGTTAAGTTAACTAATTAATTAGTATAGGATATGATGATCCATCCGTAGTCTTGATCCTGATGAATTCTTTTAGGCAAAAGTGTTCAAACGTTCACGTCGGAAAGAAATGTCATTTATCACTGCATCCAAGAATTAAGAGTCCATAGGATAATAAGTTCGACTTGTCGTCAGATATTATTCCATGATTGTTCAACGGTATTTATATATCGTGTATGGACGTTAGACGAAGTTCCAATGTCAATATGTCTTTTAGTTCAATTCTGTGATGCATATAGTGTTTATAAAGTTTAAATTGAAGGCAAGGTTAGTTCTATTATAGTTGATATGCTTTAGGAATGTTAATGTTGATTAGTCGTCGTCAATAGGATGACGTGACAACGCATCAGCAACAATATTTTCAGTGCCAGGTATGTGTTCAATGGAGAACTCGAATGGCTGTAGGATGATTGAATATCTGGCAAGTTTCTGGCTTGTATGGTTCGATCGACGCAAGGATGCTACAGCACGTTGGTCCGTCTGTATGGTGAAGGGAGCACCAAGTAAGTACTTTTCAAGTTTGGTTATTGCCCAGATCACAGATAACAGTTCCTTGTCAACTGTTGAATACTTTGTTTCTGCCGGCTTTAGCTTTCTTGAGATATACAAGGTAGGATGTAGAATGCCGTCATGGTTCTGGAGCAGGCATGCACCAATGCCGTAGTTACTAGCATCTGTTCGTAAGAAAAATCTTTTGGAAGCATCGGGAAGTCTTAAAATTGGTTCATGCGAGAACAAATTTATAATTTTGTTGAAAGTTTCATTGCATGTACCAGTCCATGTCACCTTCACCGGCATATCTTTTTTTAACAACGAAGACAATACAGCCGTGATGGATGACAAGTTTGGTATGAATCTACTGTAATATTGAACAAGTCCTAACAAACTCCTGACCTGTTTCTTCGTCTGAGGAACTGCTATGTTTAGAATTTTGGAGACTGTACTAGGTAACGTTCGGATATATCCCGATCCAATGATATGTCCCAAAAAGGTTATCTCATTACACGCGATTTGCACCTTTGTAGGTTTAGCAGTTAGATGATAATTCCTTAGAGTGTCAAAAACATATCTAAGTCCTGAAACATGTTCCTCAAACGACGAACTAAACAAGCATATGTCGTCAATATATGTAATAACGTCTGGTCTACCTGATAAAATTTGTCGCATCAGGCGAATGAAGGTAGCTGGCGCATTAACAAGCCCAAAAGGCATCACATTCCACTGGTATAGACCTTGTGGAGTGGAAAATGCGGTGTAGTACTTAGCCTTTTCGGTCAGTGGTATCTGCCAATAACCTTTAGTTAAGTCTATCTTACTAAATATAGTTGCGTTGGATAGACGTGGTAGTAAGTCGTCGATAAGTGGATGTGGTTCGCTGTCAACTATAGTCTTAGCATTTAATTTTCTATAATCAACACATAGTCTAATGTTATTGTCCTTCTTCCGGACAATCACTAATGGAGAAGAGAATGGCGAATTACTAGTCTCAATGATTCCCAGAGACAACATCTGTTCAAGTTCCTTAGTAGTTTTAGCAAGGAAATGTAAAGGAACAGAATAGGGATGTACACGAATAGGTGTATCATCATTGAGAGTAATGTCATGACTGATAGCCGATGTGCGACCCGGGACGTCGGTCAATACATCTGGATAAGATTGTAATAGATTAGCAATCTGTAGACGCTGTTGCGGTGTAACCGTTGAAGAGATGGTTACATCCCGCCAAGATTCAGTAGGTTGAACTACTGGTACAGGTAACGGTAACTGTACCTCAGGAAAAGAAGATTCTTCTTCCTGGATGACAGATAAGTTAGTATAATGACAAGTGGATACTGTGTTGTCATCTAGTTCATGAAAAATTGACTGTAAGTGTTCAGGACGTGTATGAAATTGCTTGAGCATGTTAATATGAAATATCTTTTTGTGTCCCTTGATATCTAAGACGTAATCAACGTCGGAAATTTTATCAATGACTTTGTAAGGACCATTCCAAGATATCAATAATTTATTGTTATTGTGAGGAAGTAACACATAAGCCTCGTCGCCTGGGAATAATTGGCGTAATCGTCGAGACCTATTTTGTAGAGATCGAGCCTTAGCTTTTGCAGCCTCAGAAGAAGCTGTTGCCAACTGGCAAGACTCAATAATGTTCTTCCGAAGATTAATCACATATTCGTAAGATGACTGAGTGTCCTGAGTCATCTCCTCGTCAATTAATAAGTTTTTTATTAGTCCCATAGGACCTCTTGGGGGAGCACCAAAAACTAATTCAAAGGGAGAGAAGCCAGTTTGTTCATGCGGTACCTCCCGATAAGCAAATAGAACAGCTGGGAGTGCTCTGTCCCAGTCATGAGGGTGCTTAGCAGTAACCTTATGTAGTAGTTGTTTAAGTGTACGGTTAAGTCTTTCAACCGCACCATTACTCATCGGATGATAAATACTACTTAAATTCCTATCAATGTTCCAAGTTTTCATGACTTCCTTCATGGTGTCAGATATAAAACTGTGACCCATGGTCTGATAAAAGTTTTCTAGGAAACCCTATTCTAGAAAAGATGAGATGTAGTGCATCAGCTACATCTGTGGTAGTGGTGGTCTTTAATGGGATAGCTTCTGGCCATCGTGTGCACAAATCAATGCACGTAAGGACGAATCTATGTCCTCTGGCCGATGGTAGCAATGGACCAATAATGTCTATTGCCATCTTGTCAAAAGGTCTCACTGAGATATCGCAAGCCTGAATAGGCGCCGTGTGAAAAGCTCCACGTGCTTTCACTTCTTGGCATGTAGTACAGGAACGTACATACTGCGAAATATCTCTTGACACCCCTGGCCAAAAGAATGAAGACAGTACTCGAGATCGTGTTCGAGTATATCCCATATGTCCAGCACAATGTGAGTCATGTGCATGTTGAAGAATGTACCGTCTAAAAGTATATGGGACCATAACTTGTTGTTTCATTTGTGATTTGTCATTAAAACATCTAATCAATATGTCATTTTTAATAACAAAACAATGTTTGTTATTATTACCTGAGGATAGATTGTCAACTTTATCAACCAACTTAAAAAATTTTTTTTAAAGATTTATCCTCTTTTTGTTTGGTTGCAAATGTTTCCCTGTCAATAGGTGAATTGACTACAAATTCCTCTTGGTTATCTGCATCCATTTTATCATCATCAACCTTCTCCATGAGTTGAGTCTGCGCTCTAGTCGTCACGGCGTTTCCAGTGCATAGGTTACGTTTCTCCCATTCTATAATCTCATCTGGAGTACAATCTTTACTGCCGTGTATACGACCAACCATCAGATCAGCTATAGGCTTCTTTAGCATACATACTTTTACGTTTCCTGTGAAGAAAGGAGTGTTAACATGAATAATAGCTGTGGGGTAAAACTCTATTGTTCCACCAAAAGTCATGCAACGGACATATTCCCCCATTGCACAGCTAGGATGTACCAGCGACTGTCGTACACCAATCGTTGTGGATCCCGAATCCCTCAGCACTGAGACGACGGATCCATTAACTAATCCCCTGTTAAAAATTAGTAGGCCTGTTCCATCGTTGACTGCAAGACCTACCTCTGGTGTAATATGTCCGCAGTTAAGCACTGTTTCTTTCGCCTTCTGAAAAAAATAAGATTGCATTGCTGGCAACTATTTGCCACATTATAATTAATAGCAAAACATGC
Organism: Oreohelix idahoensis; assembly: GCA_024509875.1. Classification (NCBI taxonomy): domain Eukaryota; kingdom Metazoa; phylum Mollusca; class Gastropoda; order Stylommatophora; family Oreohelicidae; genus Oreohelix; species Oreohelix idahoensis. Next base: position 86,078 of record JAMPIV010011099.1, on the reverse strand, counting down.
AGCAGAAGACTGTGTTGTATTATTGTCAAGTGGGACCTGAGCTATAGGGGTAGTATTATTTGTAACTGCCGCCCCTGTATTATGGTTGTAATGAGATGATCCCCGAGAATGAGATCGATTCCGAGTATAATTGTTAAAATTATCTCGTCGCCCTCTATAGTAACTATTATCTCGATATCTCGAGCCATGATTATTACCATTCCAGTTGTTATTATTATTGGGAGTATGTGATCGATTATAATGAGTGTTATGTTGACCATTGTGGTAGTTTGTTTGAGGTGAATAATTTCTATCTCGTGATCTACCTCTGTTGAACTCATTTTTATTGTTGAAATCATTATTATGTCCCTTCTGAAAGTTAACATTGTGATTTCTTTGGAACCTGCTTCTGTCTACACTGTGATGTCTTTGTTTGTTATTGTGATTGTAGGCCATATTAGACGCCACAGGTAGAGGTTCTCTTAATGAGGAGTTAGAAATGGTTGCATTCGGGTGTGCCGAACAGTAGTTTAAAGAAATTTTTTCTAACTCGTCCATGGTACCTGGTTTACGCTCCTGCAAATATGCAAAAAATGGCTGGCTAACTGAAGATAATACCTTATCCCGCAGTAGTAAATCAACTAATTTGTCGTATGATTTGTTGACTTCTGCCAGTTCAACCCATCTGTTAAATGTATTGCGTATGTTCGCAATGAATCCTGCAAAATCCTTTGGAGATTCAGGTAAAATTCCCTTAAATTTCAACCTACAGTGTTCCTCGTCCAGGTGAAACCTTCGTAAAAGCAAGGACTTAATAGCACCGTAGTTATTAGCTATTGATGGGTCAGCATTTTGAGAAGCTGTCAATGGTTCTCCAACCAAGAATTCATTTAATTTGAGTACCCATGACTCTTCAGGCAAATGGTTAGATTTGCAAGTCTGTTCAAAACGTGCCAGGAACGATGAAAGGTCGTCGACGTTCAAGTTGAAAATGGGTAATTTAAAGTTGTAGAAATGTTTAGGTTGGCTGGATGATGATCCATTTTGTGCGTTATTATTCTGGTTTGCATCAGCATTTTGTGCTTGTAATCTTGCTGTCTCCAATTTAATACGCGCCAATTCCATTTCTTGTTGTAAAATAATTTCCTCTCGTTTCAATTTATTCTCTTCTTCCTGTCTGGCGATTGTTCTTTGCTCTTCTCTTTCACGTTGAGCAATCTCTCTCAATCTATTTTCCTTGGCAATTTGCTTCATCTCAAGTTCTGCTTCCTCTTTCTTTAATGCTGCCTTTTGTTCCTCTTCCTCTTTCTTTAATGCAGCCTTTTTCTCTTCTTCTTTTCTTTCATATTTTTCCAGTTCTGACTCAGCAAACTGACGAAGTTCTTGAGATTTATAACCATAATCCCGACCAATTTTAACGAAATGGTCTATAGTAAGCATTTTGACTTTTATCTGTAAGTAATTATTGATAATTACTGATTAAAATAGTCAATAGTAGCTTCAGAGTAATTATTATACTTACTCAACTTAGAAATATTCAATATAAGTAATCACAATAGTACTGAACTTAATGTCTAAGTTCAACTAATAGACAATATTTTGTAACAATATTGTATCTAAATAATACTATATCATAAATAGTTATGATATCTGTTAAATATAATGTAATTATATCACACAATTAATCTCAATATCCAATAATGTTGGGTATAATTCCTAGTAATTATATTGTTCAATGTACTAAGTCACTCTCTTAGTACCAGAAAAGTATATTAAATAATATACAATGGGTCTATTACCTCAAAGGTAGCTATAAGATTATTTATTTTGTCAATATATATATTATATTATTATGCCCTAGGCATCTCTTATAACTTGTAGTGCTACTTTCTTGGACTATCACTGCATAATTATGCAATGTCCCATATTAACCTTAATTATCAGAAAAAATTAATTAAATTAAATTACAAGTGTATTATTGCATATAATATCATATTATTAATGTAGTATTAATATATATTATGAGGATAAACAAAACAATGATGCAACTAAAGGGTACAAACAATGTCAAGACGCAAACAAGACATTTTCACAATTAAAATGAATTTATGAACTAAATAAAATAAGCGGAAATGTCACAGACCAAATGAAGGGTCAAGGTTTGACCCGAGGTCAACTGAATATTCAAAGTACACACAAAAAAAAATGACTGCGAAAAATGATGACGTCATAGGACTCATAACGGACGAAATTTAACAATCATAAAATAAATGATAGTCAGAGGAGAATGGACGAATAGTAACGAACATGGTACAGAACTGAATAAAATTATTAACTGAGTACGAATAAAATACACCAATTATCTACGGGACAGTACAGCTAACGCAAAATCGTCAAACGACAGCAGATTTGGACAACAAGTCCAATGTCAAACCTCAATGGGGTTTCCAAAGGTGCAATCGTTTAACTGCCCTAAGAAACGACCGAAATTAATTCAGGCATCGTGAGAGCCGCAGAATTTAATTTCAGTTCATCCTCCCTACCTCCCACGAATTAACAACACATTAAGACAACAAAAATTACATTAAACATAGATAAAAACATGCCGATGTAGGCAGAGGACAATGGACTTAGTTAGCACTGTTTGCAATACCAACAGTTAAACACCTAGATTTATCTTTACCGTTGCTTCGATCAGTGCTAGCGGTCGTCAACAGCTAGGCTAAAGCCCCTGACTGTCTGCTCCTATAGTCCATATCATGTGTTGGCTTCAAATGGCTTATGTTTCCTTTGGTTAGACTTAGAAACGGCTGGTTTCTTCGACAGATCACCTACACGATTTTCAGTGACGTCACGTTGTTAGGTATTATAATGAGTACTGCGTCACGTCAGCCTCGTACTGGTCATGTGATCGAAACTTGATCGTAAACATTTCATTCGAAAGTCATGAAGAAATTTTTTTTTTTTGTCGTCCCCAGACACCGGACACCACTGTTGCGTGGTGATTTGGTCTGAACAATGTTCCATGTGTTATGAATAAAACAATTATAAAATTCTGGCCATTGTTTTCTTCCTTGATATGTTAGTTTTAGTGCATCGTGCCTTTGATGGAAGATTAAGCGAATGCTGGGGTGGAAGATTCCAAACAATACTTGAACTTTGGAATACGATTGATTTGATAAGTCATTTCATTGAGTCCGTACATTTAATTCACATGTACACATTTCAAATAGGGACAGAACATGAGTCATGCATAAATTAATCAATGGCGTAGACTGCTGGTTATGTGTCAATGTCCGTTATGAGGATACAATGCAGTATTGTCGTCAGAACATCACAGCTATATGCACGAGCAGATAGACATGGCTACCTGCCGACAGTGAGACTGCGAGTCTGGAATATATTCATACGAATTTGACGATTATTCTCATCCTTCTGAGGATTCTAGTTAAGTACTAACCTCCATATATTTCCTTCTCATATCGAGTTCTAGGACTGACCCTGGTCCATCAAAAATACGCATATAAATGGCTATATCATGCCATTGAATTGGAAGGTTAGAAAAACGCAGCTATTCAGCTTGGCGGTCAAGTAACAAGGGGTCACGTTTCTTAGTTACCGACTGTGTCCTAAACAACGCTATACGCGTCATAATCGATCGTGTATGAAGCGTTCAGTAATTGAAACATCTATCGCAATATATTAAATGTCTTAACCTTTACAATTGCACGTCTGGTAACCTTTAGCAGACGGCGTTAATATCATATACCGTAACAGGGGTACATGGCCTTCATCGGACAATCAAAGGGGTATGTGGCCTTCATTGGACAATCAAAGGGGTTACATGGCCTTCATCGGACAATCAAAGCATACATGGGCTTCATTGGACAATCAAAGGGGTACATGGCCTTCATTGGACAATCAAAGGGGTATGTGGCCTTCATTGGACAATCAAAGGGGTATGTGGCCTTCATTGGACAATCAAAGGGGTACATGGCCTTCATCGGACAATCAAAGCATACATGGGCTTCATTGGACAATCAAAGGGGTACATGGCCTTCATTGGACAATCAAAGCATACATGGGCTTCATTGGACAATCAAAGGGGTACATGGCCTGTTACGTGCAGTCTTTGATATCTTACAATATTATACATTGGTATTCTTGTTATCTTCGCAAATATTTTGAAAGCAAAATTGTGCTTAAGGGAAAGTCATTATTGTGTTACTTCCCTTGAAAGTTGTGTCGGCTCTTTCGATCAAACTCTGCGGATAAATCCATGTTACTGCGATTTATTCGTTGTTTGGGTAATAATAGATTGTTCTTGCTTCAGAATATCTATGGCCTGAATTTATGTGTATTGTTTGTCTGAGTAGGACGAGTCTGTCTTATATCTGTATATCTTTACATATCTAAGTCGAACTATATGTTCTGTTGTCTCTAGAGAGGTCGAAGGCTATTCGGCGGATGTGTCGCTAGAGTGTGGTGTGATTTGGCTTCGTCCTGATAGGGACTGTGTTTTCATGTCGGCCTGTTGCCGGGGAAAAAGTGATCTCAGTATTTGTGGGGAAGGTGATAGTCGTCTAAACCTATCGTGTATGCTTTACCCCAGTGTTTAGTCGTATTGCCAAGGAATGGCAGTGTCATATTTCCTATACCAAGGTAATCAAAGATACTCTTATGAACTCTCGATCGAAGCCACCATTTTTCGATAGTTACGATTTGAATGTCTAAGAGAATATATTTGACTCGATGAAAACGACTTCGATTCCTAGCAGCACTATATCCTGTAGATTGCAGTCAATTGTTCATGATCAAATCTACAGAGCAATGAAATGTTTTATGAATGACTAACTTTAGAACAGATTCATTATCTGTATCCAAAAACGTGAGTGACAGCTCACGAGTGAAGCCATCTTGGAACCAAAACATGTAGTGACTTTCAAGAAGAGAAAAGGGATGCCCGTATTATCGCTTGATCAGTCCAGAGATCACTGCTACACATGAGAACCCATTGCTAGCGGGTCAATATTATTATATGGAAAAATATGTGCTGAACATTATGTTGAAGAATCGTCGCTAGACGAGATTAGGTTTAGAAGCCATCTGAAATATTGTTTATAAGCTGACGTGCTCAGTCAGTGAAGTCAGATGATATATGTATGGGCGATACTGAGTGCTTGGCTACTGACAGTCCATTATACACTTATTCTACATGAGTGCCCATGTAACATTGCAAGACCATTTATCCACTGTACTATGATGTATTATGGCAACCTGTGATTTGTCACTATCTGTGCTGTCGAGTGTGTACGTCCAATTAAACTTTAGAAAAGGTACACAGTCGTTGGTGTCGATGACTTCCGGTCATATATGAGTGTGAGAAGAGAACATTTGTCAACAACACGAACCCTTATCATCATTCGCACATTATACACTCAATCCATGTCTACACACCACTGCGTAGGTCAAGTTGACATTCCATACACTACAGTGGAGCAAACAACACCATAGAGATCTTATCAACTGATGATGATGATGATGTCTGCTTCCATCCACTTATATCTATCTTTTGGTGGATATCATTAACGGTCATTGGACAATCAAAGGGGTATGTGGCCTTCATTGGACAATCAAAGGGGTATGTGGCCTTCATTGGACAATCAAAGGGGTACATGTCCTTCATTGGACAATCAAAGGGGTACATGGCCTTTATTGGACAATCAAAGGGGTATGTGGCCTTCAAGGGAGAATCAAAGGGGTTCTTGGCAAAAAATTAGACAGTCAAACGGGTACATAATCTTCATTGGATAATCTAAGAGGTCCATAGTCTTCATCCGACAATCAAAGGGGTACATAGCCTTCATCCGACAATCAAAGGGGTCCATAGCCTTCATCCGACAATCAAAGGGGTACATAGCCTTCATCCGACAATCAAAGGGGTACATAGCCTTCATCCGACAATCAAAGGGGTACATAGCCTTCATCAGCCAATCAAAGGGGTACATAGCCTTCATCAGCCAATCAAAGGGGTACATAGCCTTCATCAGCCAATCAAAGGGGTCCATGGCACACACAAAAAAGTTTAAGAAACCCTATTCTAGATTCTTCTTCTTTGTCAATTGTAGCTGCTTGTGTAGCATGGATCAACCACTGCAGCTCATGTCCCTTGAATGAAGCCTGCCTCAAAGCATGCATGTGCTCTGGCAGCGGACACCTCTGTGGCAAACTGTTTTAAGTAATGAGGTTTCAAGTCCAATGCACAAACTCATATTTGTCACCTCTAACGAATGCACCCGAAGAAGTAGTCATATCCTTCCTTTGTTTCCTAAAAGGCCCCAGGAACTGGACAGGGAAAACAACTCTTGATTCACTTAATTAAAATTGCCCCACAAAAATTTTAAAAAAAAAACCACTCATCCCATGTGAAATTGGGATACTTTTACAAAACTGCTAGTAGTTTGAGAGTTTTCTGTAAAGTAAAAATCTTCATGTCAGAATTAACATCAATTGGAAAAAAAAAAACACTCATCCCAAATTAAATCGGGATACTTTTACAAAACGCGCCTGACTGACAGAGTGGTTACAGCGCTGGTCTCTCGCGGCAAAGGGGCAAAGGGTCCGGGTTCAAATCACGGTACCAACTACGCTCCAGTCAACCCAGCTGTAAAATGGGTACCTGACTTTGAGTTGGGGAAGGAAAAGGCAGCGAGGAAGGGAACCGGTCACCACCCCCCCACCTCTCGATGCTGGACCTAGTATGGTGAAGTCTCTAACACTTCACTCCCCTACGGCAGTATCTGCTATAGGACTACCTTTGCCTTTACTTTGACAAAACTGCTGGTAGTGTGTGAGAGTTTTCTGTCAAGTACAAATCTTCAATGACTACAACCCACGAAAGCCAGATCCAAACCTCAGAAATGAGGTATCTGAGGAAGGTGGTTGAAGTAACAAGAAGAGACATGGTCTGCAACCAGACGTTATGTCAAAGCCTTAAATCCCACCCCCTGCAGACCCAAGTAGAACAGTCCCAACTAAGATGGTTTGGCCATGTCTGCAGAATGGGAGATCGGCTACCATGACAAGCATGGGAAACAAAGAGCCAGGGATCCAGACCCCCAGGACGACCCAGAGTCCGCTGGGAGGACAACATTAGACAATCTTTGAAGGACCGAGGGACTAGAATGGAACCAGACCAGGAAGAAGACAGCCGACTGAATTATATGGCACTCTCTCTGGCAAACCTCTACACCCCAGGGTAGAAGAAGAACGACAAAGAAGTAAGTAGTAATAGTTACAGAAAGTTACGGGTAAATTAATTTTTTTGCATATTTTTATCTACTGGCACCTTTTTTTTGAGCAATGGCTTTTCAACGGCAAAGTTACTGGGTTCTGGCATAAAATACTAGGAGCACCATGCTCCAGTCTACCCAGCTGTAAATGGGTAACTGACTCTGATCTTACATTAAGGAAGGCAAAGGCATGAAGGAAGGGTACTGGTCACTCCACCTCATAAAAAACTGCACCTAGTATAGTGAAGTCTCTAACACTTCTTTCCCCTACCTCAGTATCTGCCATGAGACTACTTTTGCCTTAGTTTGGAAGTTTGTTTACAAACAGCACACTGACTGAAGTGAACTATCAAATCATGAACCACACTACCTAATACCGATAATCTCAGTGATATTGACTGGGCTACAAATGCTACACCCCTTGTCATAGGATCGCGTGGCAAAAGAGAATGGAAACGAACTGGGTAGATAAGGTTCAAGTATAGCAATTTATGGGGTATGAGTGGCTGAGAAGTATGGCGTCGGCCTTGAATTCCAAAGGTACTGGGTTTAATTCCCAGTAGAGGGAGATTTATGGAAATTTTTTTTTTAGAACGAGAAGGTCCTAATGATGTCATACTCCACCCTGGTCTCCTGGGTAGTGAGATCGGATGTCTAGCCTTCTTGAGTAAGGGCGAAAAAATACGCCCCATGTGCAAGTAGCTCACGTTAAAAATCCCACGGCAGTTGGAAATCGTAAAGTGTAGGCCATAAGGCCGCTATCCTGGCAACAATTTTAATAAAGACTGATAAAACATACCAGACCTACAAAATGGCGGGTGCTGCAATGCCAAGAGTTAGATGGTCATCTACCCTGGAGAGGATCCACTCTGACATCTAAAAGTTTTTTGTTTTTTTTAAAGTGTCAAGATAGAAAGAAATCACACTGTGACTGTGCTGGTCTGTGAACACATGAATGGAACAAAAAACGTTCCCTGCTGGCTAATGGGGAACAGAATAGTCCGTGCCATTTTTTAAAGGCATTTTAAAAAAAAAGTTGTGTGGTAGGAACATAAAGCAATTTCTCAAGCATGAATCTTCTTCTTCGTTCGTCCTGAAAAGGACGTTGGTTGCGTTGTGTCCGTTTACAGTGGATGTGCGATATTTGCGCCTTTTGGCCGACACATCCGTCTTCAGCACGGCATTTTTGGGACCGGGTTAGCCTTCCCTCTTCGATCCCTACTCACTCAGCCAGGCTGCAGTGATGCAGCCTGTTTCCAGGACCACCACTTGGAGCCGGAGTAGGGTCTTGGTCAGCTCTGGTTCGCTGACCCTGAAGCAAGCAGTCTAGCTATGGGTCGCTGACTGCATTCCTCACTGTTGACGCGTCTTAGGTCCCTCAAGCATGAATGACATACGTCTTTCTAAGGACCAGAAGTTGCGTATATACATGATCGCCTACACTACTCGACACAGTGTTTAAAGCAACATGATTGTGATATGCTTATAATATTTCATCTCTTACAACGAGCGTCCAACTGGCAGAGTGGTTAGAGCTCTCGCCTCGAGCGGCAACGTCCAACTGGCAGAGTGCTTAGAGCTCTCGCCTCGAGCGGCAAAGGTGCAGGGTTCGATAAATGGTGGCGTCACGCTCCAGTCTGCCCATTTGTATAATGGGTACCTGACTTTGCTTTTTTTAAGTTACAGAAGGAAAAAGGGCAGCGAGGAATTGAACTGGTCACCCCACCACTCCAAGCTGGACCCAGTATAATGAAGTCTCTAACACTTCACTCCCCTAAGACAGTATCTGATATGGGACCATATTTACCGTTTGTTATTACAACTAGGTCACTGATAGAGCCCAGCCCATATGTAATTGTTTTTAAAGAAATCAGCTGGCAGCCAAAGCTTGCCCCCGGTCAAAGCCCAAAACTGTTGTCAGATACGAAGAACGCTTATTCACATTGCTAAGAAGTACTGTCAGTAGCTGCCAAACATTGTTGCAATATTTCAAGGAATAAAATATGTTGAGGTAAAGGTTCCCGTTACACACCTATTGAGGCATATTGGGAATACGGTATTAGGCCCAAATTTTCTTGACCCATCGGCACACCAGGGGTGATGTGGTCAGCACCACGCCGGCCGCCTTAACCTTCCCAGAGTATCTCTGGCACCCAATTCATGAGGATGGGTCGACCCTGCAGCCGTTTGCGGTCTAAAAGATCCCACCTCAACTGGGAATCGAACCATGGACCACCGAGCAAGGAAGCCAGTGCACTAACCAATGTGTTACTGCGGCTCATACAATTTACTGCAGTATTTAAAAAATGTTTATTTTTTCTCGTGATAATCTTGGTTGGGAACTTCTGCATTAGGTTGTTTGAAACATTAAGCAGGGTTCAATTTACTTAAGGCTTCGAGCACAACAAGGGCCTAAAACACTAAGCCGGTCCGTCTGTCACAGAATTGTGGGCCCAGCTCTACCTGTCAAAACTAAAACCATAAGCTCGTCACTAAACGTTCAGATGTCGTGTATATAACCAGCGAGCTACAGGAACAGTTAGCATTCACACTCTTCGACATATACTGAGGGAGACTGAGCACCTATGGGTTTGCCCGGAGTGCAATGATGTCAATTCTGATTAACAATAACAAAATTAATATGTGTAACTTTGACATGGGGCGCTTTCCACTGGTATTGCGTGAAATTACGTCATTGGTGCATAATGTGGAAAAAAAACAAGTTGTTTTGTTTTTATGTAACAAGAGTTTTAAAAATAAGTAAATTAAATAGCTTTTAGTTTTAGCAGTCTATCTTCTGTAGGGCAGCATAACATGTTTCAATTGGAGATACATTTTCAGGTTTTGAAACATTTGACGCAGTGATGCAACGTATTTCAACGTACGGAAGTTTTAGCGTACGCGAATAATACGTATTTCATAGTTAAAAATACAATACGTACGGTCGAACATTGGTCAGAACGAACCTGGTGCTCATAGTAGCAAATTACATATCACAACAGGAACTACAGATATTAATCTAGCATTTTAAACTACAGATATTAATCAAGCATTTTACGAACACGCCTGGGCTCAAGCCGAAGTTTTCATTAGCTTTTTATCTGTCTGTCGTCTACCTGGCGCATTTTAATCAAAAACTGTTACAGTTACATGTGTCTGACTCTGTAATAAGAACCATCGTGACATCTTGTCAACTGGTGTTAGCAAACGAAGCCCCCCAAGCAAATGTTTACGACTGCCAAAACCGAAAGAAGAGAAACCGCCTTCATGCGCTTAACAATTAAACAACAGACCTTATCTTGGAAATAGAGGAAACATGGTTCTTTAACAAAACCAGCTGTTTCACACAGGACGACTCATCCTTTGGGCAGTGGTAGTCAACCCAGGAGCTGTGACAATCTTATTTAGAAACGCTGAAATCGCCAAAGATCTTTCCTAATAAAATCACGCCTGCAGAGTCTGGTGGAGAATCAAGAGTCAATCGTAAAAAGAACAGTTTTAAAATGTTTCTCGGCACTAACAAAACGGATGGCTGACTCGTACATTTAATACTGGGGATATCGCACTTTTCTCCAAACCTCAGAAATCAGGTATCTAAGGAAGGTGGTTGAATTAATAAGAAGAGACAGGATCTGCAACCAGGCGATACTTCATGGTCTCAAAACTCAATCCCTGCAGATCCGAGTAGAACGGTCCTAATTACGATGTCCGTAGAATGTCTGCAAAGTGAGAGAAGCTCGGCTAACATGACAAATATGAGAAACCAAGAGCCAAGGATCCAGACCTCCAGAACGACCCACAGTTCGCTGGGATGACAACATTAGACAATTTCTAAAGGCCCGAGGACTAAACTGGAGCCAGGTCAGGAGGAAGACAGCCAATAGAATAGTATGACGCTCTCTCTGTACGTCAGAATAGAAGAGGAACGGCCAAGTAAGTAAGATACCGCGCTTTTAAATACCGGCGGGAGACAGCTAGTCCCAACTTTTGCCTAGCTTAACAATTCTACCCCCCCCCCCCTTTCGCCACCTAAAGATCTACCACTTAATCCCTTGACATTAGCGCTAGAACGCGATCGACCGTTGTCGACCCCTGCTACAGGAATTACCTCTTATTGCGTAGTTAGCTGATTAACAGTTTACGATCTCGGCTCTCGTCGAAGGTTTCATCACAATTTTAGCACTGACATGACCTGCTGAACTGCCCCGTAAAGTTCCCGGGGGGGTCTAGGGATCACAAAGAAAGTATATAACTACTCCCCTCTCAGGCAACCTCATCGCGTAAAACACATTACTACAGACACCACTGCTGCAGGAGCATACGAATGTTTCCTGCAAGAGTCTGGTGGAGAATCAGTCAATCGTAAAAAGAACAGTTTTTAAATGTTTCTCGGCACTACCTTTTTTTTTATAAAAGGGAAGATCTTTGGCGATCTCAGCGTTTCTACAGCTCCTGAGATACTCAGATCTCCAAAGGTCTACCCTGATTTTTAAAAAAAAAATTAAGCCTGCTGAGTTCGGTGCAAAATCAAGAGTCAATTTGTAAAATGGAAGTTTTTAAAATGTCTCTCAGCACTACTTATCTTAATACAAGTGATGCCTGTGTCGTACATTTAATCCTGGGGGGGGGGGGAGAGAGAGAAAGAACGCAGCCAGCTGTAGTGATGGTCCCATACTCCATTGGGAGTGAAAAGGAAAATGAATAAAAGAATAATCTGCAATGCAAGAGCACGGGAGTGCTTCGGTGCAGGTTTCATGCAACAACAACAACAACAACAAAGGGGGGAGGAGGGGGCCGTAGTTGCAGTCTTGACTCAAAAGGGTAGCGTTTCTCAACCGAGATTCCACGGGACCCTAGGGTTCCGCAAGAGGTCGCTAGGGGTTCCGCGAGAGATCGTGATTGTATCTACTAAGCATGTGCAACATATGACAGAAACACACAAAGATGAGGGGAAGAAAGAAGAAGAGGTTAGCAACGACACATATAAGCTTGACAAGGTTTTTTTTTTTTTAACTTTGCGCGCCTGGCGATGTTGGCGCTCGCAGTGTAGGGCAGTGACCGAGCAGCCCCGTATGGCAGTGCGCAATAGGACCGTGTTCACTCCTTGCACATACCCATATCCCATTAGCATCTTGTAGAGTAGACATTTGTGATGAGACTTTCAGGTCTACCTGGATAAGGTTTAAAAAAAATCAAGTAGGAAATTTTAATAAAAAGGAACAACTGAAGTTTCTTCAACCTACACCACTGACTTGCAACAGAGTTGATATCTTTTGTGGAGAGTGGGGAACCACACCACTGACTTGCAACAGAGTGGGGGAACCAACACCACTGACTTGCAACAGAGTTTGATATCTTTTGTGGAGAGTGGGGAACCACACCACTTGATATCTTTTGTGGAGAGTGGGGAACCACACCACTGACTTTGCAACAGAGAGTTGAGTTGATATCGTTTGGGGAGAGGGGGGAACCACACCACTGACTTGCAACAGAGTTGATATCTTTTGTGGAGAGTGGGGAACCACACCACTGACTTGCAACAGAGTTGATATCTTTTGTGGAGAGTGGGGAACCACACCACTGACTTGCAACAGAGTTGATATCTTTTGTGGAGAGTGGGGAACCACACCACTGACTTGCAACAGAGTTGATATCTTTTGTGGAGAGTGGGGAACCACACCACTGACTTGCAACAGAGTTGATATCTTTTGTGGAGAGTGGGGAACCACACCACTGACTTGCAACAGAGTTGATATCTTTTGTGGAGAGTGGGGAACCACACCACTGACTTGCAACAGAGTTGATATCTTTTGTGGAGAGTGGGGAACCACACCTCTGACTTGCAACAGAGTTGATATCTTTTGTGGAGAGTGGGGAACCACACCACTGACTTGCAACAGAGTTGATATCTTTTGTGGAGAGTGGGGGAACCACACCACTGACCACTTGATATTTTTGCAACTTGCAACAGAGTTGATATCTTTTGTGGAGAGTGGGGAACCACACCACTGACTTGCAACAGAGTTGATATCTTTTGTGGAGAGTGGGGAACCACACCACTGACTTGCAACAGAGTTGATATCTTTTGTGGAGAGTGGGGAACCACACCACTGACTTGCAACAGAGTTGATATCACTGGGGAACCACACCACTGACTTGCAACAGAGTTGATATCTTTTGTGGAGAGTGGGGAACCACACCACTGACTTGCAACAGAGTTGATATCTTTTGTGGAGAGTGGGAACCACACCACTGACTTGCAACAGAGTTGATATCTTTTGTGGAGAGTGGGGAACCACACCACTGGACTTGCAACAGAGTTGATCTTTTGTGGAGAGTGGGGAACCACACCACTGACTTGCAACAGAGCTGATATCTTTTGTGGAGAGTGGGGAACCACACCACACTTGCAACAGAGTTGATATCTTTTGTGGACCACACCACTTGCAACAGAGTTGATATCTTTTTGTGGAGAGTGGGGAACCACACCACTGACTTGCAACAGAGTTTGATATCTTTTGTGGAGAGTGGGGAACCACACCACTGACTTGCAACAGAGTTGATATCTTTTGTGGAGAGTGGGGAACCACAACCACTGACTTGGGGGAACCACACCACTGAACAGAGTTGATATCTTTTGTGGAGAGTGGGGAACCACACCACTGACCACTGACTTGCAACAGAGTTGATATCTTTTGTGGAGAGTGGGGAACCACACCACTGACTTGCAACAGAGTTGATATCTTTTGTGGAGAGTGGGGAACCACACCACTGACTTGCAACAGAGTTGATATCTTTTGTGGAGAGTGGGGAACCACACCACTGACTTGCAACAGAGTTGATATCTTTTGCCGAGAGCGGGGAACCACACCACTATCTTTTGTGGAGAGTGGGGAACCACACCACTGACTTGCAACAGAGTTGATATCCTTGTGTGGAGAGTGGGGAACCACACCACTGACTTGCAACAGAGTTGATATCTTTTGTGGAGAGTGGGGAACCACACCACTGACTTGCAACAGAGTTGATATCTTTTGTGGAGAGTGGGGAACCACACCACTGACTTGCAACAGAGTTGATATCTTTTGTGGAGAGTGGGGAACCACACCACTGACTTGCAACAGAGTTGATATCTTTTGTGGAGAGTGGGGAACCACACCACTGACTTGCAACAGAGTTGATATCTTTTGTGGAGAGGGGGGAACCACACCACTGACTTGCAACAGAGTTGATATCTTTTGTGGAGAGTGGGGAACCACACCACTGACTTGCAACAGAGTTGATATCTTTTGTGGAGAGTGGGGAACCACACACTGTTGCAAACAGAGTTGATATCTTTTGTGGAGAGTGGGGAACCACACCACTGACTTGCAACAGAGTTGATATCTTTTGTGGAGAGTGGGGAACCACACCACTGACCTGACTTGCAACAGAGTTGATATCTTTTGTGGAGAGTGGGGTACCACACCACTGGCAACAGAGTTGAATCTTTTGTGAGAGAGTGGGGAACCCACACCACTGACTTGCAACAGAGTTGATATCTTTTGTGGAGAGTGGGGAACCACACCACTTGATATCTTTTTTTGACTTGCAACAGAGGTGGTTATCTTTTGTGGAGAGTGGGGAACCACACCACTGACTTGCAACAGAGTTGATATCTTTTGTGGAGAGTGGGGAACCACACCACTGACTTGCAACAGAGTTGATATCTTTTGTGGAGAGTGGGGAACCACACCACTGACTTGCAACAGAGTTGATATCCTTGTGTGGAGAGTGGGGAACCACACCACTGACTTGCAAGTGGGGAACCACACCACTGACTTGCAACAGAGTTGATATCTTTTTGAGAGTGGGGAACCACACCACTGACTTGCAACAGAGTTGATATCTTTTGTGGAGAGTGGGGAACCACACCACTGACTTGCAACAGAGTTGATATCTTTTGTGGAGAGTGGGGAACCACACCACTGACTTGCAACAGAGTTGATATCTTTTGTGGAGAGTGGGGAACCACACCACTGACTTGCAACAGAGTTGATATCCTTGTGTGGAGAGTGGGGAACCACAACACTGGCTTGCAACAGAGTTGATATCTTTTGTGGACACACACTGGCTTGCCACAGAGTTGATATCCTTGTGTGGAGAGTGGGGAACCACACCACTGACTTGCAACAGAGTTGATATCCTTGTGTGGAGAGTGGGGAACCACAACACTGGCTTGCAACAGAGTTGATATCCTTGTGTGGAGAGTGGGGAACCACACCACTGACTTGCAACAGAGTTGATATCCTTGTGTGGAGAGTGGGAAACCACACCACTGACTTGCAACAGAGTTGATATCCTTGTGTGGAGAGTGGGGAACCACACCACTGACTTGCAACAGAGTTGATATCCTTGTGTGGAGAGTGGGGAACCACAACACTGGCTTGCAACAGAGTTGATATCCTTGTGTGGAGAGTGGGGAACCACAACACTGGCTTGCAACAGAGTTGATATCCTTGTGTGGAGAGTGGGGAACCACACAAAAAGAGTATGCGAATAAGTTGGCCAAAATAAATAAATCCACAGAATCATTCTCCACTCAAAACAGAATTGACAATTTTGCTTGGACTATTATATTTACAACTAACAGATCACGCTAAGTTACCATAAGTTGTAGATATAATAACTGCGTATGCTGGGGTTCCCTGAGACCTTAAAATTATGTAAAGTGTTCCTCCGGGATAGGAAGGTTGAGACCGGCTGCTATAAGGGGCGAAAAGAGAAATTATGGTGATGCTGATGGTGACTTGTGCTCATTAACATGGGTTTACCAATCGGTTACAATTATACAGTCTGTAGTGAAATTAATTGTGTCAATTAACATCATTCATCATCATCATCATCAGTTGCCATCTCCACAACGAAGGTTGGCTGTAATGGATCTCCAACGTCTTCTGTCTTTAAAAAAAAACTATTTAAGACCTAAACAAAATCTTTACGATGGCCGCTATCAAAAAGACAGATGTAGACCACTACTGCACTGGTCTAACAGACCACTCCTTCCCTGGCCCAGCCAACATAGTCACACAACCAAAAACAAAAATTGTCTGGCCCGGTCCGACCCGCCTCTCATTTAAAGAAATAAGCCGGTATCCCGCGTATCAAAACTCGGCCCGTACAAATCTCCATTTTTTGAACGCCCTATGACTATACATCTGTCTCCGACTGGCAACTGTGTGGGTGAGCCGTCACTTTACGCTTTCCATGCAGAAACAGCAACACAAGTGTATGGACAATTTAACACTGTGCACACAGAGGAGAGAGAAAAAAATAATGGTGAAGCGGAGAGATCGGTGGTGTGGCGGGAATAGGAACTGAAGTTTTGGTAAAAGTCTCAAAAGGGAAATAAGTTTTCCACAGCATCCAGTCCCTCCCATAGCCAAACGTTTGCTGTCATACAGAGTTCGCCCCCTTACTAAACTTTGTTTCACGAGCATTGCGTGTGTGGCAGAGGTCGTATCCCCCTCTTCACTTTATTCCCCACTCCCCATATTTGACTTTGTGTTTGGGTGAGTGCGTAGATGGCGCGACAGTCCAGCAGACCTGAAGGAAATAACATAACAGTTTAAATGCAGACGCGACATTGGCCTACAGCTAAATGACAGGGAAACAAGTAAAGAACTTGATAGATTAACATGTCCCCCCCCCCCCCCCCCCCAAAAGGGAGCTGTATGCAAGGTTGCTCGCAGACTTTACGACGAGTGGAAAATTTTTGAGTGGAGATTTTTGAGAGACGCGACAAATATACAAAGCGCATGCGATCTTAAATAAACGTGGTTCCAAAAAAAACCACACACACATTCTGGATAGCGACCCACTAAGCATGTGCAACTTATGACAGAAACACACAAGCACACAAAGATGAGGGGAAGAAAGAAGAAGAGGTTAGCAACGACACATACAGTATAAGCTAGACAAGGGTTGAAAATTTACATCGTATATTTCCTAAGTGGTAGTAACTATGAACGCCCCTGCGCAGTTCCCGGGGGTATCTGGTGAGACAAAGAAAGAACAGGACTACCATCGCCCTGAGCACGGCTGTTTGCCAGTGATCTTTTAGTTTTCCCTGACCGCGCTATTTATAGCTATCGTGACAGAGGTCACGTGGTCAACTTCTTAACGGGAAAAAAATGTGGCGGTGTTTACTTTTGATAGGGCTTAATTAATGCTTTTAGGCTACTTTATTATTATAAATACCGGCTTTAATTTTGCGTAAAGCTAGACTAGAAATGTTAGAGTAAATTTTAGAACAAGAACAAACATTTTATCACAATTAGAACAGAAGATATAAATAAAATAGTGTAAAATTTACGTTTTTTTTTTTTTTAATATTTTGTTATGGTTTGTTTCTAATGCAATTTACACTAAAACGGTCACAATCAACATGCATAACAAATTACAGAAATCAAAAGTAGAAAACCTGCAGAAAATGGATATCAAAGTTTTGTTTTGGTTTCATGCGTCAAACATTAATTATTGAAACATTAAATTGCAAGTCCACATTTATTACCTTAAAATAACACACCCAATTGTCCCCAAAACATGAGAGCTAACAATTATCTCAATCATACATCACGATGGTCTTGTAAAAATGAGTATGGTCTTGAGTAAAACGAAATGTTCAATTTAATAGATAAATAGGTGTATTTAATAAATACATCTATTAAATGATTTCCACACTCTGTTAATTCTGTCACTCTCACGCAACAACTGCCATAATTTGCTCTAGCACCAAAATTTCGCTCAATTATCATTCAAACTTCCTTTTTTTTATAGGAGGAATCTGTACATTCACAGATGGAGAAATTTGTAACAAATGAGTTTTCATTATAAATTTTAATTGTGAAGTTATATTTTTAATACCACTGGCGCGTCTTTCAATTTTGGAAATAGTGGAATGTACAAATTCTCTTCCTTGCTCTCCATGCATGCCCATTCCAAAGCCATGAGTTCTGATCCAGTCTGTGCAATGTTTTTCTAATATGTGCTGTTTAGGTATTGTCTTACTGGGGAATAGCTTTCTGAACAAAGACATATAAGTCTCTATTGATGCTGTTATTGATTCTTTACTAATTGGTTTACTGTGTGATATTTTGTTGTGTACTTTCTCAAATGCTTCTTTCAGTGAGTTGAATTGTTCTTGGGCAATAAAAGCTATGTTAGTTATATCTTGTTTGTCTGTAATTTTCAGTGTTTGTGTAATGATTGCTCTTGTAAGATCTTTATAAACTTTTTGTGTGAGATATCTGTGGCAGTGATTTCCTATGAATGCTCTGCTATGATAAGTCTGTGGTATGATTTTGTGTTTGGCTAGTACCTTGTCCAAGTGTGAGCAAACTGGACCAGACCTAGCACACAGATCTTGAAACTGAAGTTTGGCCAGCGCATCTTGTGCATTTTCAAGTTTAACTTTAAAACTATCTGTCTCCTCCTTATCCTCACAAAGTTCAATACATGCCTGAAAAAATTCAATTTTAGCTTCTAATTCTTCGGCCTGTTTCCAGTTCCAACCAAATCTTTTCAAGTTCTTAATAGTACTAATGTTTGCATGTATCTCTTGTGGATTCTCAAATATCTTTGCGTCTATTGTATCGGCTACCTGTTCTAGAAGTCTGTGGTGTTTCAAAACAATGCCTAATAAAATATGAAGGTAAGGAGGAGCTACATTTTCAATTTCAATCTCTAACATTGGTTTGTGTAAACAATTATGGTAACGTGCCACTTGCCTTTTATTCCCTTTCCCATATTTCATATATCTATTGTAATCTCTTATCAACATTGCCAAACTTCTTGGTTTGCAAGTTGTATGCTCTCTGGGTGTCTTTATTTCCTTGTTTTGCTGGAGACACCACAGATATGGGTTATTCCTTGAGCTCCAGACAAACCAAACATTTTCATCAAAAAGTCATAATCCCCGAATAAGAAAACAACAACTTTTTACCATCCCACTCTAAATCTTTTAGTGACTCTATCTGAGCTTTCATACCATTCATAAATATTTCTAAATTATCATATGTATCTCTGACTCTAGCCATTGATAAAAGGATGGTATTAGATTTAGAATTTACTACCTGCATTGTAACTTTGAATGAAAGAAGATATACAAACAGTTAATTAGAATTCTTTGGCAGCCGTCGTGTGCACAGGATTGTCTACCAAAGAACACTAATGGAACAGTCCTTATCTCACACACAATAAAAAAAAGATATTCATATTATAAATACAAGATTAACAAGACTTGAAAGATAGATCAAAGTATTGTGGAAGTAATCTATCTATAGCTTTACATGTTTTCTGACGCTTATATACGCAGCTAAATATCATTATAAATGAATGAAAATGCAAAAACAGATGGTGCTTTACAAAAAGCTATTTTTTTACAACCTTATTTAAGATTTGCGAGTATCAGGAATGCGTTTACGGTGATTTAAATGTTATAAAATCTGGTGACAATATGCTTGTTCTTGTAATCCCAAACTCACAAAACTGACTACCACACATTCTCAAGATATGAAACCCAAAAAAAAGTATGTGGAAATAATCTTTAGCTTCCCTTCAAGAAGTCTTTATAATTATAAACTCAAACGAATGGGCCGATTTTTAGATATTAAATTAATAAAAAGATTACTTATTTTATGAATTTCCTCAAATGATGACGCTGTTTTCAAAAGTCTGTAACTCCGTCAAATCTAATTTCAAACAAATAAAAATGCAATCAAAAAAAGAAAACAGAACAAAATTATAGTACACAAAAGAATTTTAGCGCTGTGTTTATCCAGAACGAGTGTGTAATGATTTATATTTTACTGATTTTACACACACATCAGCTGATTTTCCCCGCCAAAACCCTCAGTAGTTTTTTTACGGTGCATATGAAAATTTTATATCCGGTGTCAGAATTCCGGCCACCGAAACTAAAAGATCGCTCGGGTATAAGGCACAAACAGCCGTGTGAGGCACGTCGTAAGAGGCGACTAATATGAGGTTGTGCGCGGGGCTGACAGCCTCATCGTGTACAACTGATTGCTACTGGAACCACACTGTAGCAAGAGCATATGGCTGCTTTGGTGCAGATTGCTGCGCAGTAGTGACTTCGTGCTCCTAAGGGTGCGCAAAGGACATTAGTGATGACGATGAAAGGGAGCTGCATGCAAAGTTGCAGTTCTCTTCAATGAGTGAAACATAAGAGATTTTGAGCGTCAAAGATTTGAAACGCGACACATATACAAAGCTCAAGTGATTTTAAATAAAAGTGGTTAAAATAAAAATTCTAGTATCGACCTATTAAGCATGTATATGAGAGAACACACAAGCATACGGCGATGACGGAAGGGAGGGGAGACTTTCAGCGTCATATATAAGTTAGACACCGTTTGAAAAATATGGGGGGGGGGGGGGGAATTTACATCGTATATTTGTCTATGCCAGGGTTTCCTAACCTGTGATCCAAGCACCCCTTGGGAGACGGTAAGTCGATTCTAGGGGGTCCGCGTAAATAAACTAAAATTTAAAATGTAAAATTTTTTCATGTATTTATGTACATTTTTTCCCCCACGAAGGGAAATGTAACTTTCACTCAACGATCAAAGGGGCTCATAGCCTTCATCAGAAAAACAAAAAGGTCCATGACACAAAAAGTGTAAGAAACCCTGATCAAAGTGCCAGTGACGATGGGCAGATACAACATGACGAAGGCGATACCATCAGTGGCGTCCTAAGGGGGGTGCGAGGGGGGGTCCCGCCCCGGGTGACAGCCAGGAGGGGGTGCCATTGGACAGTATTATGATAATACTTACTGTTACAAATATACTTGCATGTGTTTTTCTTTATGGCAGGAGGGTACCAAAGGTAGGATCCGCCCTGGGTGCCAAATATTTCAGGGACGCCTCTGGATACCATGTTACGGGATATACAGGAAATAGGTTACGATAGCGTGTTACATGATATATAGGAAAAAGGTTACAATGTCTTTATGACAGCAGAATGGCTCAGCACATTTTGTTGTAAGCGCTGCTGTCCACCCACGCTCTCGTTCTTCGACGTCACTAGGCTTACAAATTCAAGAATTTCGAAAATGTCGCGTAAGGAAAAAGTGTTACCGTCGTTACGTTTTTTTCGGGGGGTTATTTCATTGGGGTGAGGGCTAATAAACTGGTGTTATAAGTGTTTATACAATACCAAAACCTACCCTCTGTCCTGTACTTACTGTTCTTAGTCTCCTATCATTTACTAGACACAGTATTAAGGTCTTTGTCTTGTGTAGTCTGACCTATACTATATACTCGTAATAGGGGAACAACAGAAGTGATTGCGTCATTAATAGGCTGGACTGCCCATGGTAAATCTCCGGTGTTATGTGTTGCGGGTCGCACTGATGACCCGTCATCGAAGCATCATTTTTTGGTGATGCCTAGATGGCAGTGAGGATAGTGTGATTCGCTTGTATAGCTAGGCGGGGTTGTCGCACGGAAGGTACTGGGTTCGAGTCCTGGGTAAGCCACTCACGTCTGTTGTTTTTCTGTTGTCTAGTGTTCTACTTCTTTATTTCTTACGAGTGCCTGAAAACATACCTTTATGTTTGTCTAATATTTATTTGCTACTAAACTGGACCGCTGCATCCTACAGAAAATGTAACACAATGCGACTAAACAGGATTGTGCAACAGAAAATGTAACACAATGCGACTAAACAGGATTGTGCAACAGAAAATGTAACACAATGCGACTAAACAGGATTGTGCAACAGAAAATGTAACACAATGCGACTAAACAGGATTGTGCAACAGAAAATGTAACGCAATGCGACTAAACAGGATTGTGCAACATAAAATGTAACACAATGCGACTAAACAGGATTGTGCAACAGACAATGCCACAGAAACCATTCCTTCATGTGGTCCGATTGAATGTGATTTATGGCGCGTTACTTACTTACTTACTTAGTCGTTCCCCTTCTACCGTGAGGTGTAGAGGTTTGGAAGAGAGAGCGCCAGACTATCCTATCGGCTGTCTTCCTCCTGGCCTGGTTCCATTCTAGTCCTCGGTCCTTCAAAGATTGTCTAATGTTGTCCTCCCAGCGGACTCTGGGTCGTCCTCGGGGTCTGGATCCCTGGCTCTTTGTTTCCCATGCTTGTCGTGGTAGCCGATCTTCTCCCATTCTGCAGACATGGCCAAACCATCTTAGTTGGGACTGTTCTACTTGGGTCTGCAGGGGGTGGGATTTTAGGCCTTGACGTATCGTCTGGTTGCGGACCGTCTCTTCTTGTTACTTCAACCACCTTCCTCATATACCCCATTTCTGAGGTTTGGATCTGGCTTTTATGGGTTGTAGTCATTGCCCATGACTCGCATCCATATGTCAAGACTGGGACATAGGTGGAGCGGTTTACAGCCATCTTCGTTTTCTTACCAACCTCTCTCTTGCTGAGGAATCCTCGATTCATGGCCTGAAAAAGTCTCCCAGCTGCTGCTTTTCGAGTGGCCAACTCTTCTTTGATGCCTCCCTTTCGATCTATAATAGCTCCGAGATATTTAAAGTGGTCGACCTGCTCCAGGACCTGTTCTCCCAGCTTAATCTGATGTCTTCTTTCTTCTCGTGATATCACCTTGGATTTTGTTTTAGAGCTACTTATGACCATCCCTCTCTTCTCCAGCTCTTCCTTCCAGACTTGCAGGTTGGATTGGAGATGTGCCTCTGATTTAGCAATCATGGCAACATCATCAGCAAATGCCAGCTCTGAAATACATACCTGTCTCATCTTCCAGTACCCCACTTAATACTTTCTTGTTCTCTCCATACATGACTTGATAACATCGTCCATCAGGAGTATGAAAAGATAAAGTGACAGGATATCACATTGTCTTACACCAGTGGTGGTCCTGAACTCTTCTGACTTATGGTTTGCTGTCCTCACATAATTTCTGCAAGACTTGTAGAAGCTCTGTATAGCATGAATCAGAGGTGCTGGAATGTTCTTCCTTGCCAAACAGTCCCAAAGTTTGCTCCAGGGGACCCTGTCAAATGCCTTTTCCAGATCTATGAAACAAAGATGGATCTCACTCTTATACTCAAGGACCTTTTCACTCAGCTGTCTGAGTGTGAAGATTAGGTCTTGAGTACTTCGGTTTGCTCGGAATCCGCACTGGACCTCATCCAATTGTGGCTCAGCTAGGCGTCGGAGTCTCTGCTCTAGGATTCTAGAGTAGATTTTACCAGGGAAACTGAGAAGGGATATGTCTCTGTGGTTTCCACATTGTCGATTGTCACCCTTTTTGAAAATTGGTGTTATGATGGCAATCTCCCAGTCCTTTGGTATGGTCTTGTTGCACCACGCTGCCTGTAGGACCCTTAAGAGTAATAGGTCGCCTGATGCTCCCATGTACTTAACCATTTGTGGTGTTATACCATCATGCCCTGCTGCTTTGCCCATCTTGATTTTCTCCAGTGCTGCCTTCAGTTCTTCCATCTTTATGTCATCTTCATCACCATTTGTTTCCTCTTCTGTGCTAGTGGTTATCATTTCTGATGCTTGACCTTGCTCGCCATCAAGGAGTTCTGAGAAATATTCTTTCCATCTTTCCATTACTTCCTTCGGGGCAGTAAACAATTTACCTTGCTTGTCCTTTATAAATTTGAGAGGTCATTGTTTTTCCTTCCTCATGTTCTTTAGGGTCTTATAGAACAATTTCTGGTTTTCTTGCTCATCTTTTTCTAGCTTTTCTCCAAATTCTTCTCAGGACTTCTGTTTTGCTTCTAGCACCTTGTTCTTTGCTTCTGTTCTGAGTATCACATATTCTCTATATTTCTCTATTTGTCCTGCTGTGTTTTTAGCTCCTAAGTATTGTTTCCATGCCATTTTCTTCTCTCTTATTTTCTCTTTGACTTCCTCTGTCCACCAAGGTGTCCTCTTTCTCTTGTTCCCAAGTCGACCTTCACCACATGCTTCTGCAGCAGCTGTCTTTATGATGTCCTTGAATTTAAGCCACAGGGTTTCCAAGTCATCAGGTTGTTCTTCTGTGTTTCTTTCCAATACAATTAATGTCTAAATTTCAACCAAAGTTGCATTCCTTAGCGTTAGTGACAGAAAAAGCTGGGATTTTATATATACTGATGACGGTCCCCTTGCAGGAACTATCTTCCAAACATTCATGTGGATTTTGTAGTGCTGGTTGATGTAGCAATTTGTTGTATATGATGAGGTTGCTAGCCTCATATTAGTCGCCTGATACAAGTCATGACAAAACATAATCGTTGACTCTCCTTACGGAGCATGGAGCCCCACCACCGCAGCTGATCTCCCTGCAGGAAGCCTGGCACTAAGCATGCTCATGTTCCTGAGATGGTGGTTTCTGTGGCCATTTACATGATGAGGTTGCCAGCCTCATGCACAACCTCATATCTTCTTTGTCTCGTCAGAGACCCCCCCCCCCCCCCCCGGGACATACACGGGGTAAGACATAAATACTGAGATGGGAATAAATGGGGGAAAATGATATCGTATGAGGATGTCCATCTGTACAAAATACTATCGTTCGAGGATGTACATCTGTACAAAAACTATCATACAAGGATGTCCATCTCTACAAAAACTATCGTACCAGGGTGTCCATCTCTACAAAAACTATCGTACGAGGATGTCCTCTACAAAAACTATCGTACAAGGATGTCCATCTCTACAAAAACTATCGTACAACGATGTCCACTACAAAAACTATCGTACCAGGATGCCCATTTCTACAAAAACTATCGTACGAGGATGTCCTCTACAAAAACTATTGTACAAGGATGTCCATCTCTACAAAAACTATCGTACCAGGATGTCCATCTCTACAAAAACGTTCATACTAGGATGTCCATCTACAAAAAATATCATACGAGGATGTCCATCTCTTCAAAAACTATCGTACAACGATGTCCTCTACAAAAACTATCGTACAAAGATGTCCTCTACAAAAACTATCGTACGAGGATTTCCTCTACAAAAACTATCGTACGATGAGACCCATCTCTACTAAAACAAAAGCATGTGTCAGTTCGTCTACATCCGTTGGGAATCCAGGGCGACTATGTGGCTGGTCGTGCTGCTGTTGTTAATTAACTCAGGGCTGCTGAGCTCGTGGCTATTTGGCAGTCAATGTCAAGTTGAAGAATCTCCTTGTGTTCCCAAGCTGTTGGGTGGTGCCGTATACAGTTTGCGATTGTTGGGGAGCCCGGCAATAGCTTTCTTCTTGAATGTTTCCTGTGCAGGTGAGCAGCACATATTGAACTGTCTCGTATGGATGGGTACAGTTGAAGCAAGTATGCCCTTATGAGAGGTTTAGTGTGCTTGTTGAGCCTGGTGTGTTCTGTTCTTAGTTGGAAGACTGTGGCTTGTTGCATACATCGTAGGTTGTCAATGTTGTCCTTTTTGTTTGGGTGGGTCATTTCTTTATACACAGCACGCCCAATAGACACTTTAGTCCTACGATTCAGCTATGCCTTCTTGAAGTTATTTTGTATTATTAGATCAGTTGCCTGCGTGTTGGCTGGATTGTATCTGTCCATCTTGTTCCTTGTTTTGCTAGTCTACCTGCTTTTTCATTACCAGGGTTAAAAATACCGAAAAATAATATACTTTTGCAAGAGGACTATCACTTGAACAACATTGTGGCTGAACATATCCAGTCTGACATTTTAACTTTAGTACTAGCAACATGTTCACTTTCTACTTTATCAAAAAGCACAAGCCACAAGTGCCAAATGATCTGACATGAATGCAAGATTTATCTGAATGTGGTTACTAGGTCAGAAGTTTAAACCATATGTTAAATCCATTTTTTCTCAGAACTCGGCATTACATATTCATTTTAAAGCTAGAAGACCGAAAATAAGCAGGTAATAAAACATAATTCAACTCACTGTATGAAACATAACTAACAAATTAGTATGTCAGACCGCAATGTCTTTTCCCTGTACCGGAATTTGTTTCCAGTCACCGAGGTTCGTTGCCTAGATAATATGTACACGTTCTCTAGTTATCTGCCT
Organism: Oreohelix idahoensis; assembly: GCA_024509875.1. Classification (NCBI taxonomy): domain Eukaryota; kingdom Metazoa; phylum Mollusca; class Gastropoda; order Stylommatophora; family Oreohelicidae; genus Oreohelix; species Oreohelix idahoensis. The sequence goes on along the minus strand of JAMPIV010011099.1, from coordinate 59,742 downwards.
CTTTAGAGACCTCGCTTCACTATTCTTGTAGGCACAATTTGTCCATCTGTAAAATTTCTTCGTGGTCGCTTAATTGGTCTGGAATCTTGAAACTGATTTAATTTTTCGTCTCTTCCCTTATTAAAATGTAATTTAAAATGAACATTTTCCTAATTCCAACTTAGCAGACATGTAAGCGGAACGCACGATATCTATTTACCTCACAGTACCCCTTTACTGGCGTGGCCACGTGTAGATCCGGGGGGGGGGGGGCTCTAGTGAGACAAAGGAAGAATAGGTCTACTGCACCCTCGGGCATCTCGAACACTTCTTCTTCTTGGATCCTTAGCCCCTGACTGACAAAGCAGTCAGTGGCCATCACGTCTAGTGGCGTTTTGTAGGTAAGCAACAAACTGTCCCCATTTTGCTCAGTCGGTGGTCATCCTACGTGCCATGCCCAAACTCTGGTTCATGTTTTCCATCTCAGCCTCCACTGTTCTCCGCCAGGTTGTCTTTTGTCTGCCTCTCTTTCGCCGTCCTTCTGGGGTCCATAGCATAGCAGTTCTTGTGATGGTATCAGGACCCCCTCCGAGGACATGGCCAACCCAGATCCAGCGTCTCCCTGCAATGATGGTGTGCATGCCTAGAATGTGTATCTCGCACAAGGCGACTAACAAAAGGTTGAGTATGGGAGGCTGGCAACCTCCTCATGTAAAAAAAACTATCTAAGAAACCACAGCTGCATGAGCATGCAAATGCTTCGTGCAAGCTTCCTGCAAAGGGGGGGGGGAGTGTAACCTACAGTTGTGGCGCCATGCTCCATAAGAAGCGCAATGGAACATGATGATACTGGTGTGGTGTCTCCGCAACAATATATTTCACATGATGAGGCTGTCAACCCCAGTGCACACAACCGCACATTAACTAATATAACGACATCTCATGTTGGGTCGCAAGCGCTTTTACAATTGTAACGGCAGAAATATTCTTGCCCGAGGCGGTAAACAAGATAACGTGTCATTCTCACGTTAACAGATATGTTAGCAATCCAGGCTGGATCGGTGAGCATAAAACCTGCAATAGGCCTAACTCTCGAACAGCAGCTAACTCTTGGCTGTTTTCAGCCCAGGTAATAATGTGTGATAACCTATTTAGCTCAGTTCTATTTACATTCCACCACCACATTCTTCGCTTATAGCAATATACGAGGTAACTGTACAGTTTTCCCCACATATAACGTACAACACATGCTAAATATTCAACTGCTGATAACAAGGTCATGGATGTATGTATGGATGTATGTCCGCTTTCATCCTTTTCCACTAGTCATGAAGCTCTGAAGCTCAACAGCTGTAGCCATCTCATACAAGCCAATTTTGTTTACTGTTTTGTTATTTACTCTCTTGTCGATTTTTGTTGTTGTTGTTTGTCGATTTTTAAAAATAAAAATATTTTCTTTCGTATTCCGTATTTTTACTTGTTTATTTATTGTGCTTTTTCCTAGTATTAAATGTGTAGTTTATTTCTTTTCTTTATCTTTCTGTGTCGCTCATCTGATTTTTCTTTGACCTGCTCTTGCACTGTCCATTGTCTGTTTCTCTATATTTCTTTGTCGCCGGTTTGTAACTGTGGATGCCGAGCCCCGCAACTAGCTGGTCTCCTTGCACGAAGCACGCATAAAGCACTCACAAGCGGAGACGTGTTTCTAGTGTATCTTCTTCTTTCTTTACCGCTGACTGACAAAGTAATTAGTGACCATCACGCCTGGTGGCGTCTTGCAGGGCAGCAACAAACTGTCTCCACTTTGCTCGGTCAGCAGCCATCCTTCGTCTGGTGCCCCAGCTCTGGTTCATGCTTTGAATCTCTGCCTCCACAGTTCTCCGCCAGGTTGCTTTTGGCTGACCTCGCTTTCGTTTTCCTTCTGGAGTCCATAGCATGGCAGTTTTCTAGTGTATCGTCCATTCGTAAAACAGACCGCAGACCATTTTCTTTCCCGTCTTTTTAAAAATAATATATTACTTCTCAACGATCAGTTCAGACCTAACAATTCGTGTAAAATATATTGTATAAATAATGCGCTCAACTGCTGAAGATATTCCAGGGATCTCTTTATGTCGTTAAGTCACAAGCCGTTTTTAAATGGATATCTTCACTTAAGAAACGTTGTGGGCACGAATGAGCAGATATATTGGTAAACAGGCTGCCAAAAAATACAGGTAAATTTAGTCTTATAATAGATTATGCCGCAAGGGAGTGAGGTGTTACGCATGTCCCTATACTAGGTCTCAGCTTTATGAGGTGGGGGTGACCACTTTCCCTAACTCAAGAGCAGCGTCAAATACCCGTTTACAGCTGGGTACAAGCAGTCACAAAAGCATATAACCATAGTTTGTTTGAAAGCTAGGTAGCTGAGACTCCACAGTTGAAAGCGTTCGTGAATTCGACTTGTCCTAGTCATTGCAGAGCGCTCGCTCTCATAATGCTGACTATCGGTGCGGTTCCGCATACTGTAATTGGTTAGTTTATTTCTTTATTTGTTGTTATTTACCATTCACAGGTAGTACTACTGTATCTTTAAATGACCCATGACTAATTCCGGTTATGTGTATCTTCTTCTTCTTCCTCGTTCGTCCTGAAAAGGACGGTGGTTGCGTTGTGTCTGTTTACGCCTAAGCTGTGATATCTGCACCTTTCGGTCGACACATCCGACTTCTGCACGGCATTTTTTGGGACCGGGTTTGCCTTCCCTCTTCGATCCGTGCTCGCTCAGCCAGACTGCATTGCTGCAGACTGTTTCCAGGACCAACACGTGGAGGTGGAGCACGGTCTTGACCAGCTCTGGTTCGCTGATCCTGATGCAAGCAGTCAAGCTATGGGTCGCTGACTGCATTCACTATTGCTGCATCTTTGGGTCCCGTTATGTGTATAATTCATACAATAAATTTAGCAAACTCGAAAAATCATAATAAAAAAAAATACTGCATTTCTCGTCGTACAAGGCACGCCCATAATTTAACGATATTTTTGTGTTTTGTTCCCCCCCCCCCCCCTGAATAATTGAATATTACATCATATGAACTATTTTGTTAAACTGAATATAGATAGCATGCTTTTATAATTTTTAAATAAAAGTATTTTATTATGATAGATAGATAGATAGATAGATAGATAGATAGATAGATAGATAGATAGATAGATAGATAGATAGATAGATAGATAGATAGATAGATAGATAGATAGATAGATAGATAGATAGATAGATAGATAGATAGATAGATAGATAGATAGATAGATAGATAGACAGAAGAACACAAATGGAGGCAGACATGAAAGGAATGATGAAGATATGGAACAACCTTCAGCTGATGGCACAGTACAGGAAGACGTAGAATAATTCTGTTGAAGGCCTGTGGCCATTAAGGGGCTGATGGGTAATGAAAGAAGGGCCTCGTAAAGTATGTCTCTGAATTCCCCACTAATATTATTTCAACGAGAGAGAAGTGGCTTTTTTATACATCAGATCTAATACCCACTCGTATTTGTCAATTTTACTTTGCCCCAAAACCTAAATTGGAAAACAGAAGCGCAGATCAATAAAGCTGACAATATTAAATTACATACTTCACATTCGACAGCCACTGGCAAAGTACATTTACCTCACGTGTCACCTGGGTACAGTGTATCCAAAACGAGAGACTTACTTTATTAATCCTTTACGTTCGTAAATATACGTGTCGTGTAGGCGAGAAGTCGCAGATTTCACATACCTGGTCATGACTACAGGCATAAAAATATACCTGTCACAAAAAGTAGGGGATATTTTAAGATGGTATGTATTATTTTACAAAAGACTGGATTTCGTATTTTAATGGTTGTATGGACATATCGAGCACGCTCTTCTCCACTCTCACGTGCAATATCATGTTGACCTGGTGACTCGTGATGAGTAAGCCAATCCCAAGAACAGAGGTGGGGCCCATCCGTTAAGTTCACACATTATTCTTTTTCACAAAAATGCGTGTATCTCGGGGTTGATGAACACTACTCACCATGGACAGGTATAAAAAGACTCTGCATACCTGTCAACCTGTACGAATTTTTCGTACAATGTACGGATTTTTGATACTTTTAGCAGTGTACGGCCGTACAGACTCGTTGTACGGATTTTTCTTGGCGCCCCCCCCCCGCTCCCCCCCCCCCCCCCCCCCCCCCCCCCCCCCCCCCCCCCCCCCCCCCCCCCCCCCCCCCACCACCCCCCCCCCCCCCCCCCCCCCCCTTAAAAAAAAAAAAATAATTTTTTTTTTTTAAAATTCTAAACATATTTTCCAACTCAAGTTTTTTTTCAATTTTAAATCAGAAAATATTTTCTAGCCCAGGTTTTTTTTAAACAAATTTTTTATATTTTTAATTCCGGAATCTCGGAGTCCGTTTTTGAACTGAGGTCTCTCCCAGCAACCAATCAAATCATTTTATACCCAACAATTCGGCAAAAACTTTGAATTCGGCCTCAAACGCTTTCGGTTTTCAGCGTGACATGACATTTTTAAAGTTACCTGTTATCAACGACCATGCTTGCTTGCTACCACACTTCGACGCCATTTTGTTTTAAAAAGCTAAGTACTTATAACTTGGTTAAATATTGCTGTTGTTTTGCTTTGTTGCAATTTAATCACTGTCTTAATCTTTCCAGTTAGGCCTATATCTTGCCCTTCAATATATTTCCGATAAATTGTCATAATATTCTGTGTAGGCCCTACATAACTAGAAAAATAAAGTTTGTTTGCGTTGAGTAGGCCTACTTTATCGCAGCGCTCGAGATTCGCTGCTTTATTTTTTAATAAAGTGGAAATCTGTTATCACTGGTCTAGGCTACCAACCCTTAAATAATAATTTTGTAAATTTTTGGTGTTACGTTTTTTTCTTCCTAGATTTGAAATCTTGCCCTTCAATAGCCTATATTTCCGATAAATTGTCATAATATTCTGTGTAGGCCCTACATAACTAGAAAAAAAAAGTTTGTTTGCGTTGAGAAGGCCTACTTTATTCCAGCGCTCAAGATTCGCTGCTTTATTTTTTTAATAAAGTGGCAATCTGTATCACTGGTCTAGGCTACCAACTCTTAAATAATAATTTTGTAAATTTTTGGTGGTACGTTTTTTCTTCCTAGATTTGATATTCTGTTTATAATTTTGTTTATGTTTTGTTGCTGTTAGCCGTTTGCTTTGTTCGTTGTATTTTGTAATCATTCTCATCGTCTACAAAGATTATTAGTTGAAATATTTCACCAATGAATGATGGCTGAGCCTAATTCAAAGAAACAAAAGCTGACTGCGAAAGATCATTTTCAATGATGAAAAAAATCCAGACTGCAGGAGGTCCATGAATGCGGACACACTCACTTCTATTTTACAGTGTAAGATTAACACTGATACATGCTGTGCAGACTTTAAGCCCACAAATGCAATTCTGCAAAGTGCTAAAAGTGCATGTGTTGATTATAATACAAAACACTGTACATGGAAAGAATAGTGTACCTCATGATCACTAAGTTTTTTATATGTAAAGAACAGCATGAGACTATTAGCATGTTTTATATCACAATAATTCAAATGCTAATATGTCATTTCTCATTTTAAAACTGTATTGCGTATAATTTATTAATATATTTTTTGCGTAAGGATTTTTGGGCGTCTGTAAGGATTTTTTTGGTCCGGCGTACAGATTTTTGTCTCAGGAGGGTGACAGGTATGACTCTGCAACAGATAAAATTTCTTTTCTTCGTCATGGAACGTTTGACAGAACAGCAGAGATGGATAGGCATAGGCATGTTGCAAACCGGAAGTCGGCAAGTGGATGTTGCTCGGAACCTCAATGTTTCAGTCAGTTGTCAGCAGACTGTGGAACAGGTATCAAAATTTCCGCACAGTGGCTGATCTGGCCACCCAAGAGTCACTACACGCCGCCAAGATCAACTTCTTGTTACTCAGGCCCTCAGAACTCGGACTCTAAATGCTACTCACAACTTCAGCAACACCTCCAACAGACCACTGGGATCCGGGCGGGTCTCAACTCAGACAGTACGAAACCGTTTGCACCAAATGCAACTGGCCTCACGCAGACCGTTTGTAGCTTTGCCCATGTCACCACAACACAGGCGAGCAAGAATGGATTGGTGCCAACGTCATCATCGGTGGACCAATCAATAGTGGGCACCGGTGATGTTTTCTGATGAGTTCCGTTTCGTTTTAGATTTTCATGATCGTCGAATACGTGTCTGGCGACGGCGAGGTAAGCGTTACCAGCCTCCTGCAACTGTTGCACACAACCGTTATGGAGGTGGCAGTGTAATGCTGTGGGCAGGCATCTGTATGAATGACAGGACCGACCTTCACATATGCCAGGTCAATACCACAGGGCTCTACTACCGTGACAACATCATCGAGCCTATCGTTGTGCCATTTGCTCAATGGCACGGACCAGATTTCATCTTCCAGGATGACAATGCACGTCCCCACCGTGCTCGCGTCGTCCAAGATCTCCTTCAGATGCAGCATATCTGAACGTTACCGTAGCCGCCGAACTGTCTCCTATTGAGCATTTGAGGGACCTCCTGAATAGACGCGTCCAACAACGTCCAGCCGCTCCACAGACTCTTCAGCAGTTAGCCCAGGCCCTTCAGCAGGAGTGGCAGAGAATTCCTCAAGACAACATCAGAAGGCTTATTTGCAGTATGAGACGTCGTTGCAATGCATCTTCTTCTTCTTCGATCCTTAACCACCGACCGTCAAAGCAGTCAGTGGCCATCACGCCTAGTGGCGTCTTGTAGGGCATCAACAAATTGATTCCACTTTGCACGGTCGGTGGCCATCCTTCGTACAGTGCCCCAACTCTGGTTCATTCTTTGCATCTCAGCCTCCACAGTCCTCCGCCAAGTTGTTTTTGGTCGGCCTCTCTTTCGCTTTCCTTCAGGGGTCCAAAGCATAGCTGTTCTTGTGATGGCATCGGGGTCTCTTCTGAGGACATGACCAACCCAGCTCCAGCGTCTGCCAGCTATGATGGTATGCATGTCCTCTTGCTTGCTACGAGTAAGCAGATCTTGGTTGGTGATGGTATTCGGCCAAAAGATTCGGTGAATTTTTCTTAGGCATGTTGTGTGAAAAGAGGACAACTTTGACATTTCCTTCTCTGTGACTCTCCAGCATTCCGCACCATAGAGAAGCACAGAAAGCACGCAACTCTGGTATAATCTTAATTTTGTGCTTGTGCTGTATTGGGAGGACTTCCAGATGTTATTTAGGCTAAAGAAGGCTGTTCTTGCCTTATTCATTCTGATGTTGATGTCTTTGCCTGCCCCACCGTCTGGTGTTACTATGCTTCCTAGGTATGTGAAGGTATCTGTCTGTACCAGTTGCTGATTCCTTACTGATATGGGCTCAGGGTTGCTCACATTGAGCGTCATGACCTCAGACTTCCTTAAATTGATGTTCAAGCCCACCTGCTGGCTAAATTTATTAAGTCTATCCGTTTTTTCCTGGATGTGTTGATGTGAATGTGCCAGCAGTGCAATGTCATCTGCATATTCCAGATCTTCCAATGTTGAAAATGTAGTCCATCTTATTCCTCTTGGACTGCCCTCTGTTGTCTGGCGCATCACCCAGTCTATGACTGTTAAAAATAGAGTGGTTGATAAGGGGCATCCCTGTCGTACTCCTGTCTTCACCTCGAAGGTTAGGTTGCTCTGCCCAACACTACACGTAAAGTTGGCATAGAGGCTTTTTATGATTGACACTATGCAGCTTGGAATTCCATAAGCCCTCAGTATTTTCCATAAACTGTCCCTATGTATGCTGTCAAAAGCCTTTTCAAAATCAACAAAATTTATGTAAAGCTGTCTTTGCCATTCTGAGCACTGCTCTATAATGTTCCTGAGAGTGAATATATGGTCTACACATCTTCTGTTTTTTCTAAATCCTGCTTGTTCTTTCCTCAGTTTATAGTCTACTGCCTTTGAAATTCTCTGTATAATTATCCTGCCTAGTATTTTGCTAGGAACTGAGAGAAGAGTGATTCCTCTCCAATTATTGCAGTCTGAAAGATCTCCCTTCTTGGGCAATTTGACAATTATTCTTTTGTTCCACTCTGATGGTGTTGTCCCCGTTTTCCACACTTGTGCAAATAGTGGTTCTAATAGTTCTGCTGCTAGCTCAGGGTCTGTCTTAAATAGCTCTGCATTTAAGTTATCATGGCCCGGAGCTTTGCCGTTCTTTAACCCTTTGATTGCTGTGATGATTTCTTCTTTTCGTGGAATGTCTGTATTTACATCTAGATCGTTTTCAGCCTCAGGAACATTCAATTGTGTCTCTGGTATTTCCTTGTTCAGAGTTTCTCTGAAGTGCTCTGCCCATCTTGTTTCCTGTCCCTCTGCTGTCTTGATGAGATTTCCTTGCTTATCTCTTACTAATGTAATATTGTTTGCACCTTGTTTTCCGCTGATGAATTTAGTTATTTTGTATACTGTGCTTTGTTCATTTCTCAGTGCTGCCTCTTCTGCCTGTTTTGCAAGGTCGTCTAGGAAATTCCTTTTGTTGGCTCGGGTTTGGCGTTTAATTTCCCTGTCCAGTTGACTGTACTGTTCGCTATATAGTTGCTTTAGCCTGGGGGACTTCGCTTCTGTTTTCTTTCTTTTCATTTCCTTTCTCATCTTTATGGTGTTTAGTGTTTCTGGTGTTATCCAGTCTTGCTTCTTCCTTTCCTGGAATCCTAAGCATGATTTGCTACTTTCCTTATATATTGTTGAAATGGTGTTAAAATTCTGGTCTATATCATCAGTCAATGTCTTTTCCTGGCTTTTGGCAAATTGATATCGTTTCTTAATGTCGGCCGCAAAAGCTTTTCTGGTAAGGGGGTCCTTCAATTTGCTGATGTCAAACCTTTTCTGTGTCAGTTGAAGTTCACTCTTTGGGGTCCTGCACTTTTGTGGGATTGCCTCGGAGGAACTGCACCGGCTTCTGATACTGGACAGTCTGGTTTGAGTTATTTCATGGAACCTGCAACATATCAGCCTTGGCTAGTATCTGGCTAGACTTGTAGCTGACTAGCACAGATGTCAGACCAGTCAGTCATCAGATGTCACCGTTATACAATCATAGTAAGTAAGGACATCATTTCAGTGATATAGCATTAATATTAACATTTCAATTAAGTGTAACTGACTAGCTCATAAGTCAGACAAGTCAGTCATCAGGTGTCAAAGTTCTACAGTCATAGCAAGTAACATCAATTCAATGATATAGAATTAATATTAACATATCAGTAATAAACATCATCTGGTTTATTCCGCTCCTATACATCCCTTCATATGCTATAACTTGATCCTTCCAAATCATTCATATCAAGTACAAATTCAAATACTGATGCTATCTTAGCAACTACCCAAAATTAATACATAAAATAAATAAAGTGAGTGACCATGTGATCAGGTTGCTGTCGTCGACCAGGGACTGGCGGCTCCTGAGCCGACCCAGCTGCAATGGGTACCTCCGAAATCGGCGAGTATTTGCCTGAATGGCGAGGGACATTTGTCTCTGTACAAGAAATAAAGGGATACTCACGTAAAATCAATGTCAGGTTAGACATAAATGATAACCTGAGATTTCGCCTCGAGTATAAGCGGGCGAAAAAAAAAAAAAAAAAAAAAAAAAAACTTTCAGTTTTGCAACTACTAAATGGTGATCGCTTCCCACATCTGCACCTCTTCTTACCTTCACATCTTGTAATGCATGTCTCCATCTACCGTTAACCATGATGTGGTCTATCTGGTTTCTGTCCCGACCATTTGGTGATTCCCATGTTAACTTGTGAATTTCCTTATGTGGGAAAAGTGTTCCTCCAATGACCAGGTTGTTAATGCTACAGAAACTTATTAGCTTATCCCCATTTTCGTTTGCTATTCCGCTGCCACATTTCCCCATTGTTCTTTCATTATATGTATTGTGTGTACCAACTTTCGCATTGAGGTCTCCCATTACTATAACAAGATCATATCTAGGTGTGTCCTCCATTTCTTTCTGCAGTTGTTGATAGAATGCATCCTTGACCTCCTCATCGCTATCATTCGTTGGTGCGTAGCATTGTATTATTGTAGTGTTGGTGAATCTCCCTCTCAATCTCAATCGTATCAGTCTGTTGTTGATGGGTTTCCATTCCAGTAATGTCCTTTCTATCCCTTTCTGTAGAATAATGGCTACGCCTTCACTGTGCTGTCCATCCTCTCTTCCAGAGTAAAGTACTGTTTCTCCTGTTGCTGTTTTAACTTTTCCTGCCCCTGTCCATCTGCTCTCGCTTATCCCCAGGATGTGTAACCTATAGTTTCTCATTTCTGCCGTGACCTGTCTTAGTTTACCTGTCTCGTACATTGTCCTGACATTCCAAAATCCTATTCTTGTATCCTGTTTTGCGGTCAGGACATCCGTTTTCATGTCAGTGGCTTCCTTTCGGCTTTCACCACTGACAGTCATACGAGCCACAGACTCCGAATGTCCATCCCGCAGCAAAGTTTGTTCATTTGATGTTGTTTCCGTAACTTCATTGTTTTTTTTTACATAGACAGGGGTGTCAGCCCTATGCTAAAACCCCCAACCTGGAGGACCAGGGTACCAGCTTTTGTCTGACCCCTACCCACACAGACCAGTCCAGCTTGGTTGAACCTACCAGGAGTAAAACTCCCACTGGCATAGCTCTGGGGATTGTCAGGGTACGCAAGCTGCCATACCGCTACAAGGTATAGGTACCATTGATGGCAGTTGCAATGCATGTTTAGCGGCAAACGCGGGCCCTACACGTTTTTAGAAATATTGGAATATTTTTGTGAAAATGAAGTACCTACCACGCCTTGGTTGCCAGTGCGACTAAAATCATGTGAGTAAAGCCATAATACTTCTTATACCGCAAATGTCTTGTTATGATGCTCAAGTTTACTTGTACGAAGGAATAAATGAACTAATTTGAAATACATTGTCTTTGGATAACTTTTAAATTCAATATCCCCTACTTTTTGTGACAGGTATAGTAAGGTAAAGGCAGTCCTACAGTAAATACTGAAGAAGCGGAGTCAACTGTTAAAGACTTGAAACATGAAGCAGCGTTATGGCGTGAGGGTGACTGGTTCCTGTTCTCGGCGCCTTAGCTTTTGCTAACTCAAGCGCACAGTCGTGTGCCCAATTATAGCTGGGGACACTGGAATGTGACGATACATGATTTCGAACCCGGTCACTTTGCCCCGAGAAGCAAGCCGCTCAACACTCTCTTAGTAACAACGCCGAGAGGCCTACAAATGACAGACACGGCTAGCTAATGTTCTGTGCTGTAATTATACATATATAATACTCTAAGGCAACACGAAACAGAGCACACACACAAAAAAAAACTTAAAAGCAGGACTGTGGCCAGCAGGTATGGCGTCCGCCTCTAATTCTAAAGGTACTGGGTTCGCTCCCAGTAAAGGGAATAATTGGCGGAAATGTTTTCACAACCAGTGGTTCCTAATGACATAATACTCCCCTGATCTTCTTGGCAGTGACATCGGATACCTAGCCTTCTCGGATAATGGGGGAAAATATTGGAGGTCCCGTGTGCAAGTTGGTAACGTTAAATATTCATTAGCAGTTGGAAATCGTAAAGAATAGGCCACACGGCCGCTGCCCTGGCAAAATTAAAAAATACAGGAAACTTACTCACCACAAAAATATTTACAGAATGTGTGATTCCTGTGTACATACATTGGGATCCTCGCCGGTGCTTCGGAGTTCATGTACTGTGCTGAGATCCTCCTTTTATGATCTAAGGGAGGAAATCGGAGCACTGACGGAGTTGTCTGTGTGCAATGATGATGGCCCTTAAAACGAAAACTGTAGAGTCAGTCGGAGAAAAATGACCGGACTCCCGAGTTTTAAGCCGACTAGTTTAAAAAAAAAAAGTCACAATTGGTCTTCTAAAATTTAAGGTGTCGGATAATGTTTCAGCCGATTCCACAAACCATGTTTAAAAGCCAAATGACAGTTCCTTCATTAATTCCGTAAAACCTACAGCTCTACAACGTGCATAGGCCTTGAAAAAAATTCCTGTGCCATCCACTCAAGTCTTTTCAATGTCTTCTTATCCCTTTTAATTCTATCTCCAGTTCTCTCTCTATCTTTGGTCTCTCTCTCCACCCCCTCTTACCTTGGAGGTCCCAGGATAAGCAATTTCTTGTAATGCTATCACCTGGTTTCCTCAATGTGTCCTATCCATCGCCAGCTTCTTCTTCTCATCTGTTGTTCCACTGGCACTTGCCTGGTTCCTGTCATCAGTTCCACGTTGGTGACCTCGGCATACATTTTAAATGCTTATATTCTATGCAAGCACCCATTTATGAAAGTCTGTATACCTTGCATTTTTTTTTTCTCTCCCTGTTCAGGAGCCACACGATACGACTGGATTGATATGTGAGCTAAAGACTTTTCTGCCGGGACTTGATTTCCATATATTTCTCAATTAATATGAAAGCTCTCGTATCTTTTGTATTCTTGTTCTGCCATCACTGTTAGTGCATAGGAACATTTCAGGTGCCATATCTGGAGATTTTCCTCGGAGAATAAAAATATGAATTAGCAGAACGGAGTGGTCCCCCTGTGGTGAAGTGGGATGTTATAAATATGTATAGGGGACTTAGTGTACTGACTGAGATCAGCTGTGAAGGTATATATATCTAATAAGAGTAGTGTATTATATATAACCTTACTTGCTGCCACATATGTATACCTCAGTCAGAATTATTCTGGAATAGTGTGATGACTACGTTGTATGTCTAGGGTATGTGTATGATGAAGTGTAACAGACAGATAAACAATTTAATTTATTCCACCACACTTGACAACACTGTGACACTCACATACATATAACACTCTAAAGGATATCTTAAAGGAGTCACTGATAACTTTTCAAATAACAATATGTATTCATTGCTGTTATGAATGAATATGTGTCCTGATTCAAATACAAAGGGAACCAGGAATCACAATCAATTTTACTTACAAGTTATATGTACAGAATTTATCAATATGAATATTGTAGTGACATATATTATTAAAAGTATCCTATGTGTGTCAGTTGTGTAGTAGTAATATGAGGTAATACTGGTTTTGTTTTGTTCAAGCTCTGTTGGTATTTGTCATCATGACTTCAATAGTTTGTCTTTATTGGAACTAGTATTGGAGATGTTCTCAGTTCCTGATATTAAAACAATTTACTTCCCCTCTTAAGTTTATGTTACAATGTTATTTTAAGATGGGGGTACATAATTTTTAGCTCAGCTGGCCACATCAGCTTATCTTGCGTGATGGCGGCAGGAAAGGACTCCTCTGCTCGATTTCTCCCCTGTGCTCTGGAGACCCTTCACTGATAGCTAAATGGACCAAGGAGTATGCTGTCCGACTCTGGATTCAGCAAAGCTCTGACCAGGTGCTGCTCAATACCATCAAGACCACGGTCCCTGAAAACAAGAAGGATGTACCTTCTACTTCATAACTAATTTATACTCTCTTTTTACACTGAGCACAATACATCACAAACATTGAGTTCAGAGCGTTAGGCCAACTGTCAGCTTCATCTGAAATACTTTATACCAGTATTAACCTCCTTAATGGTTACTACGCCTCTGCACTTCCAGCATTATTTCTTTCTAGTCAATCATCTAGGTGTCAGTGTACTGTTTGGCCATTCCATGCCGTTTTACTTTCCTCCGACACCTTCTGTTCAGGCTGGAGCATTATAGGCTTTACATCATGTTTGCTACTGAACTACACATATATACAGGCATAAATTAACAATTCACATTCAATTTTCATTAAAAGATACTGAATGTTTCAAGCTTACCACAATTCATGGAAACAAACACAGATACGTTGATTAGCAATGAATTCTGGCACAAATACTGGCACAAATTCCCATCTGCTTATGTTCCAGGCTTTTATTTAGCAAAAATATGAGCTGGCTTCAACGCACTGTTGCTTTATCAAGCTTATTTGAACTAGTGGTCTCGAACTAACGCTCCTAAGTGAGTATATCAGCGAGTCTGGCCAATGGAGCCACGTTTCGACAAGTGTTTGAAAAAATTTTAACTTCCTACGTCTCCCCTAACAACCAAGGATAGCATTTATAGCCCGACTAATCGTGTTTAGCCTTACATATCATTCCAGCCAATCAGTTCAAATGTAACTTGTGGCCCATTTCCCGTACAATGGTGGTGTAAAAAAAATCTACCACTGAGCGATTCTGATTTTGGGTGTTGTCTGACAGCACCATCATTTTATTTTGGCTATAACTTGTTAATTCCTAGACTATTTGCATAACGTTGTACATATTCTTTGTCAGCAAACCCTAAGGAACCCAAATATATATATTTAATAGAGCTAAAATGCTGCGTTCAAAATATGCAATTCCTTCTACCTCCTGTTTCGAAGATGTGCTGTCTGGGTACTGTAATGTTTTCAAACGTAAACCCATCTATTGTCATCTTTCTAATAAGAGTTTTTCAGGATTTAAAAACACTAACTCTGGGAAGGTTAGTGTTTTTATCACTGTCCGTCCGAAAAAGTTAGTGCATGTGGCCTTACACGCGTGATAGTAGTAATTGTGTATCGCGCGACGCGTGTTTTGTGTTGCACGTGTTCGGCTTTATGCCTCTCCCTTCTCTCTATCCTTTAGTCCATCTGTCTTTAGTTACGCCGTGTATAAAATGGAATGAATGAAATATTTAAATTAGGTCATTGATCAGCTTGGTATCTCAATGTTTTTTCAAGAAATACAGCACACGTTTCATTGAAGAAAGCGGGTAATAATATAGTAGGCTTTTACTATCAACGTGAAAGCGTTACAATTTGCAGACGAAGCATTAAACAAAGGGGATTTTCGAGTACATTCTTGGTGACAGCACTGTTATTTTACCATTGCTCTTTTCTTTATTAGAATTTATTTGTTAGGCTTTATATTTACCTGATAATTTATATATGTGGATTAGAATATTTCACGACACCTCCCCTCTTAAAACAGACATTATATGTCAGTCCTTTATTCTATATACACATAGATAAATGTAAGTCAACTTGACTTTACTCTGCTGTGGTGCTATCATGGTTTTATGTAGTTGGGTCCATTCAGAGTAGGCACTACTCATGAAATCTGCCTCAGACTTCTACAACCAATAATATATTTCGGTTATGTTACTGAACAGCCGCAAGTGTGAGTGCTTGTCTTAATGCTGCTTCGCAACCCGTATTCACCATTTCTCTTCTCTGAGTCCGCGCAATGACATGTCCAGAGAACATTATATTTCCCTCAAAATGTACGTTATGAGGAGATAACATATACCTGGTGATAGCAGAGTTTTCGTAGTGGATCCCATAATCTTCTTATTATCCTGTATGAAACATTCGGAATATCCTCAATCAAAGAGGCAACTCAGGGATTCATTACGTTCCTCCGAAATGTTTACATCCAACAATTTTCTCATCATTCTAGAGAAGACACTAGGCGCATTCTTCAATCCAAATGGCAATCTATTAAACTCATAGTGTCCTTCTGAGGTACTAAAGGCTAGGTATGGTCTAACCTCAGGCTTTACTGGAATCTGATAGTATCCTTTACTCAAATCCACTTTTGAGAAATATTTTGCTTTATTTAGTCTGGCAAACAGCTGATTTGTATCCGGCAATGGATCCACCTGTCCTTCTGTAATAGCATTCAGTCTCCTGTAATCTATACAGAGTCTATGTTCTCCAGAGGGCTTCCTTAAGAGTACAACACCGGAACTATATGAGGATTCACTGTGTGAAATAATTCCCTCCTTCAATAGATAGTCTATCTCTTCCTTCAAAGCTTTCTCCTTAGCAAACGGAATCGAATATGGTTTCATACAGACAGGTGTGGGGTCTATCAGTTTCATATCATATTCCAATAGGTTTGTATGCCCTGGTCGGTCTGTTAACACCTCTGCATGATTATTTAGAACCTGTTGCACTCTCTCTTTCTGAGTTTTCGTTAAATGTGTACTGATTTTCACCTGTGCTGCTGTCTCACAGGGGTGTAATGGATACTCAAATGATGAAAGTGGTTCCTTTTTCATCTCCATGGCGATGGACAAGGTCAACAAGTGTGTCTCCTCCTGATGTTCTCTTTCCAAATATTTCTTCAGGAGATTCACATGATAGATTTTTTCTTTCCCCTTCTTATCTATCTTATAATTTGTTCTAGACACCTTCTCTAAAACTGTATATGGACCCTGCCATCGAATTTGTAACTTATTCTGACTCCCGGGCAAAAGAAGCAGTACTTTCTCTCCCACAGCCAAATTTCTGTCTTTCGCCTTCCTGTTATAATAGGCAGCATGTTTCTTCCTGGCTTGTTTCAAATTTTCATTGGCAAGTTTCCAGCCAGTTTTTAAACGAGTGGTCAGCTCATTCACATATTGGTATGAAGATGTAATGTTTTCCTCTGCCTTTTCATCAGTCCACGTTCTTAACAAAGCTACATATGGACCTTTAATTGTGTGGACCTATTTGTCCATGCACCGGTATGGTCTCTTCCACTCGAAGCTTTATAGTGATGATTTTTCTTCCCAGAATTATCATGCATAAAACGACCGCTACCAATTTTTCTTTTGGGGCTTTCTCCCCACTTAAAATTCTTGATGAGAGATTTCCTCTCTACATCCTCTTCCTCCAGTTTGTTTAAGTCCGATTGAGGGATTGTCGGCTTATCCTGGGGTAAGACATCTTTTTGCACTCTCCGCATAGTGGCCATTGTAAAACAGTTAAGTGAAGCTTGTCCGTGAAAAGGGGCTTCCCATTCCATTTGGTCCACTTTTTCAAATTTATATCTCTTTTTATTATCAGGCCTAATTTTGCCCCGTGGCGTGTCCAGGTCCTGATCAATGTTCCCACTTGTGGGTGTTCCCTCATGTGCTATGCTACACCTTTCTACAAAATTCTCAATGTCCCATCTTGCTTTGGGCCAATAATAATTGTGAGCCACCTTTTGAATGATGGTACCTATCTTCTCATGGTCCCCATCTGGTTTCACATGTAGGCTCCTTATTAAGTCTGCCCTATATCTTTTAGGAAGTACCAGCTGTCCTTGACCTTTGGATCTAGCTCCAGTCTTCCTATACATCAACTTGTTTTTCATGTAAAAATCTCCCTTGCCTGGAGTTGTATGACAAGTTGACAATTTTCTGAAACAAGGCTTGAGTGTTTTATCCCCAGCCTGTGCCTTCCTCATCTCATCTGGAGTGGTATCCAACATAATATCCCCCTCCTGTCTTGAGGTCGACCTGACCTGAAGGGTTGCCATATACACAGGTTTCCTTCTGCAACGGTCAGTGTCATGATTGTCCATCTGACAATTCCTACACCACCTTTTTCCTTGGTTGAAGGATTTTCTTTCATCATATTTCCTTTCATCGAATTGTGGGAATTTATTTTTATTTTCATACCGTGGCCTATCAAATTGGTGCTTACCTTTGTTTTGATCCCTAGGATCAAATTTATTAAAGTTCTGTGGTGCCCTAAAGTTATCCACTTGTTTCTTTTTATTACCTGTTACCTCTGCTTGAGCTGCTTGATACCTTTCAGCAACATTTAACAACTCACCCAGCCTCTCTGCACCTTGTTCCATGAGAAACTTTCTCAGGTCTGGAGCCATGGACTCTCTTAGTTGCTCTATAAGGACCATTTCCTTAAGATCTTGGGTTTTCCCCAGAGAAGTCCATTTCTCCAAGTATGTCTCTATTCGTGCCGAGAACTGGTGATAGGTTTCACCTGACAGTAGTTTAGCATTCCTAAATTTTTTCCTATAAAATTCTGCATTCTTTTCATATCTTAACAAAAGAGCCTGCTTTAGCATGTCATAATTTTCCTGATCACCTCTGCTCATTTTTGCAAAAACTTCATAAGCTGCCCCACGTAGTCCTTGAGATAACTTTAAGCTCCACCTTTCTCTCTCTAACCCATACGTGGTAGCTAATAGTTCGTACCTATTTAGATAGCTCTCTATATCATCGTCTTTCTCAACAAAATGATCTAAATGAAAATTCATAGCTGAGGTTGAGGCTCCTTGGCTAGCAGTGGCATCAGAGGCAAAGGGACTGGCACCATTTTCAGGAGCATGGCCTTGAAACTCAAACTCCCTTAGTCGTAACTCATGTTCCCTTTGTAATCTTTTATCTTCTGCTTCCCTTTCTGCAGCTAATTTCTTCTCTTCCCTTTCTGCAGTCAATCTTCTTTCTTCTGCTTCCCTTTCTGCAGCCAATCTTTTGTCTTCTCTTTCTGCTTCCAATTTCTTAGCCTCAGCCTCAATCTGCAACCTCTTAGTCTCAGCCTCAGCCTCAAATTGTAACTTCTTAATTTCCCTTTCAGCCTCTAACTTTCTTTCGGCTTCAAACCTTCTTTCTTCGCGTTCAATAAATTTGTCACATTCCGTAGTGACATAGGCAACCATAACTTGCCCATCTAATCCTAACTCTTTTGCAGTCTGAACAGCAGCAGATCGAAATTTGGCCAGGTCCGCCATTGTCTATCAGGTAAATTTATACAATGTCTAACCAACAATTCAATCTCTACATATATATCTAATGGACAACACAGGCACCGTGAGCTCAACCTTATTTAATTCCACCCAAGGATACCTTTTAATTCTTATATTCCCTGAAGTGAATTACCCCCAATATTTTTAATAGGGAAAGATTCAAAATCCCAAGAGCGAGACCCCAATATATGTGGTGAAGTGGGATGTTATAAATATGTATAGGGGACTTAGTGTACTGACTGAGATCAGCTGTGAAGGTATATATATCTAATAAGAGTAGTGTATTATATATAACCTTACTTGCTGCCACATATGTATACCTCAGTCAGAATTATTCTGGAATAGTGTGATGACTACGTTGTATGTCTAGGGTATGTGTATGATGAAGTGTAAGTCATAACAACAACAGACAGATAAACAATTTAATTTATTCCACCACACTTGACAACACTGTGACACTCACATACATATAACACTCTAAAGGATATCTTAAAGGAGTCACTGATAACTTTTCAAATAACAATATGTATTCATTGCTGTTATGAATGAATATGTGTCCTGATTCAAATACAAAGGGAACCAGGAATCACAATCAATTTTACTTACAAGTTATATGTACAGAATTTATCAATATGAATATTGTAGTGACATATATTATTAAAAGTATCCTATGTGTGTCAGTTGTGTAGTAGTAATATGAGGTAATACTGGTTTTGTTTTGTTCAAGCTCTGTTGGTATTTGTCATCATGACTTCAATAGTTTGTCTTTATTGGAACTAGTATTGGAGATGTTCTCAGTTCCTGATATTAAAACAATTTACTTCCCCTCTTAAGTTTATGTTACAATGTTATTTTAAGATGGGGGTACATAATTTTTAGCTCAGCTGGCCACATCAGCTTATCTTGCGTGATGGCGGCAGGAAAGGACTCCTCTGCTCGATTTCTCCCCTGTGCTCTGGAGACCCTTCACTGATAGCTAAATGGACCAAGGAGTATGCTGTCCGACTCTGGATTCAGCAAAGCTCTGACCAGGTGCTGCTCAATACCATCAAGACCACGGTCCCTGAAAACAAGAAGGATGTACCTTCTACTTCATAACTAATTTATACTCTCTTTTTACACTGAGCACAATACATCACAAACATTGAGTTCAGAGCGTTAGGCCAACTGTCAGCTTCATCTGAAATACTTTATACCAGTATTAACCTCCTTAATGGTTACTACGCCTCTGCACTTCCAGCATTATTTCTTTCTAGTCAATCATCTAGGTGTCAGTGTACTGTTTGGCCATTCCATGCCGTTTTACTTTCCTCCGACACCTTCTGTTCAGGCTGGAGCATTATAGGCTTTACATCATGTTTGCTACTGAACTACACATATATACAGGCATAAATTAACAATTCACATTCAATTTTCATTAAAAGATACTGAATGTTTCAAGCTTACCACAATTCATGGAAACAAACACAGATACGTTGATTAGCAATGAATTCTGGCACAAATACTGGCACAAATTCCCATCTGCTTATGTTCCAGGCTTTTATTTAGCAAAAATATGAGCTGGCTTCAACGCACTGTTGCTTTATCAAGCTTATTTGAACTAGTGGTCTCGAACTAACGCTCCTAAGTGAGTATATCAGCGAGTCTGGCCAATGGAGCCACGTTTCGACAAGTGTTTGAAAAAATTTTAACTTCCTACGTCTCCCCTAACAACCAAGGATAGCATTTATAGCCCGACTAATCGTGTTTAGCCTTACATATCATTCCAGCCAATCAGTTCAAATGTAACTTGTGGCCCATTTCCCGTACAATGGTGGTGTAAAAAAAATCTACCACTGAGCGATTCTGATTTTGGGTGTTGTCTGACAGCACCATCATTTTATTTTGGCTATAACTTGTTAATTCCTAGACTATTTGCATAACGTTGTACATATTCTTTGTCAGCAAACCCTAAGGAACCCAAATATATATATTTAATAGAGCTAAAATGCTGCGTTCAAAATATGCAATTCCTTCTACCTCCTGTTTCGAAGATGTGCTGTCTGGGTACTGTAATGTTTTCAAACGTAAACCCATCTATTGTCATCTTTCTAATAAGAGTTTTTCAGGATTTAAAAACCTAACTCTGGGAAGGTTAGTGTTTTTTATCACTGTCCGTCCGAAAAAGTTAGTGCATGTGGCCTTACACGCGTGATAGTAGTAATTGTGTATCGCGCGACGCGTGTTTTGTGTTGCACGTGTTCGGCTTTATGCCTCTCCCTTCTCTCTATCCTTTAGTCCATCTGTCTTTAGTTACGCCGTGTATAAAATGGAATGAATGAAATATTTAAATTAGGTCATTGATCAGCTTGGTATCTCAATGTTTTTCCAAGAAATACAGCACACGTTTCATTGAAGAAAGCGGGTAATAATATAGTAGGCTTTTACTATCAACGTGAAAGCGTTACAATTTGCAGACGAAGCATAAAACAAAGGGGATTTTCGAGTACATTCTTGGTGACAGCACTGTTATTTTACCATTGCTCTTTTCTTTATTAGAATTTATTTGTTAGGCTTTATATTTACCTGATAATTTATATATGTGGATTAGAATATTTCACGACACCCCCCCCCCCCCTCCCCCCGGGCCGCGTCGTTATCTTCCTTGATGAGGCAACCAACTATATTGGTCTGAAACATGGAGAACAAAGCAACATCACCAACCAAGAGGAGCTTTCATTGCATTGGGAAATACATGGAGATCAAGAGAAATCGGATCCAACACGAAAATAAGAATCTTCTGCTCAAGTGTCAAGTCAGTCCTATTGTATGGGTCTGAAACATGGAGAACAACAAAGACAACAACCAAAAATCTACAGACTTTCATAAATGGGTGCTTGCGTAGAAATACAAGGATTAAAATGGTATGACAAGGTTACCAATGAGGAACTGATGACAAGAACCAGACAAGTGCTAGTGGAACAACAGATGAGAAGAAGACGATGGCGATGGATAGGACACACACTGAGGAAACCTACTGATAGCATTACAAGGCAGACCTTGTTCTGGAACCCCCAGGCCAAGAGAGGCAGAGGTAGACCAAGAAGCACATGGAGAAGAGAGCTGGAAACAGAGGTGAAAATGATGAGGAGTACGTGGAAAGAACTTGAGATGATGGCACGTGACAGGAGGACTTGGCATGTGTTTGGTGAAGGCCTATGCTCCTTCAGGAGTGGAGGGTTATGAACCAAGAAGTTTCAGACATTTATAAATGGGTGCTTCCACAGAACACAAGGACTGAAAAAGGTATGACAATATTATCAATAATAATGTAGCATTAAAAGGCAGTTATACTGAAAACGCCAGAGTAGAACTAATTAAAGGAAAGAACGAACAAGCCAAATCTTTATTTCATCAGGGTCAAGAAACAGGCATTATTGCTTTTTACATTTCTGCCCTGCAATAATACAATTCTCAAAGTGTTTTCAAATTTTTCTTCTTCTTCTTCCTCGTTCGCCTTCAGACTTCCACATTTATGACTCTAATAAAGGCAGTAGTCAACTCAAGGTTCCCGACATCTCCAAGTTTTCAAATTTAAATATTCTTAACTTCAATCATAAGTACAGGTAGTTCTCTGTTTACGCGTTTCATTGACGCGAATTCGAACTTACGCGCATCAATTTTAAGGCTTTTAAAAAATTTCATTTACGCCCCTAACTCAAAGTTACGCGACCCGATATTTAGATTTTTATAGTGCGTATTTAATCTGCGCGCCAACAGGAACGAGAGAACAAGATAATGCCAGTTTGGATGTTTCTTTGACAGATTTTTGGAAGGCATTCACTGTTAACGATGCACTTTTACTAATCAAGAGTGCATGGAATGAAGTTCCGCGGCAATGTATGAACGGTGTGTGTGTGGGGGGGGGAAACTGTGCCCTCAATTCTGTCCTGACTTCGAAGGCTTTTGCGTTGATGACCAGAGTATCACATCTATTAAGAAGGGTGTCAGAGTGGCCTCAAGAGCTGGTTTAGATGGATATGGCGACAATTAAATTGTAAATTGGCTTGAATCTCAGAAAATAGAGCAGAGCAATGAAGAGTTGTTGCCGCTGGAGATCACCACGGAAGAAGAGGACGCAGCCACTTGAATCAGCCAGCAGCAACTTGAACCAGCCAGCAACAACCATTAGGCCGCCAACTTACAGCGAAACGATTAAAGGAAGCGTTCCAACTTCTTGAATCCTGGCCTATGATCCTTGAACAAGATGATCCTACCATGGACAGCTTTATGGTTAGGAGGATAATGTTAGAATGTACTGCGCCCTATCAAGAAATCCTCCGTGAGCAAAGAAAGTCACAAACTTAAACAACCCTGGACAT
Source organism: Oreohelix idahoensis (assembly GCA_024509875.1). Taxonomy (NCBI): domain Eukaryota; kingdom Metazoa; phylum Mollusca; class Gastropoda; order Stylommatophora; family Oreohelicidae; genus Oreohelix; species Oreohelix idahoensis. Next base: position 36,784 of record JAMPIV010011099.1, on the reverse strand, counting down.
GAAACAATTCATTGCTGCATCGCCTGCTTCTCATTCAGACGACTCACCACCCCACCTCTCGTTGAATTAGAAGTTGATGAAGGTAATGGTCAATGTTGTTTTCTGTGCACGCACGTGCACTTAAATGAATTATTATTATTTATTATTATTCCTTTGACCATCGACCGACTAAGCAGTCTACGGCCATAACACCTTGCGGCGTCATAGGGCAACAAGAAATCGTCCGTTGTTCCGTCACACCTAACTTTTAATTGTTGTTTCTGTGATCAATGTGACAAGCAAGCGGTAGATCAATCCGCTGTGCCCTGAACTTGCCCTCATGTGTACTCTACCCCCGTCGCTATAAAACCATTTCGCCATGCCTCCCAGACGCCCGTCCAGCCAATATCCATTCGGGACCGAAGGTCCTCGAAAAAGGGCAATCTGGCATAGGCACAGTTCTTATTCACTGCCTCTACTGCGCTGGGAGGACCCGGCAACCGGGACCACGCACAGCCTTGAGAGGACAAAGATCGCCTTAAAGGTTAATCCATTCATGCGCGTCACTAATTAGATGACGAGGCATTTGGCTACCTTAAGAGAGTCATAGTTACTCCCGCCGTTTACCCGCGCTTGGTTGAATTTCTTCACTTTGACATTCAGAGCACTGGGCAGAAATCACCACTTAAATGAATGGTATGATTTAATTTAAACTGTTTATTATTACACGTATATTTTTAAAAATTATGTACGGCATTGGCGGAACCCGTGACGTGTGTTACCGAGGCCCGAAAGGGGAGCAAAGAATAGTAACACTGTACCCTACCATGCATGTCGTAAAAAGCGACTAAGGAGGGTTGGGCATGGGGCTGGTTACCCAATCCCGTAAAAAAATTACCAAAAAACTTCAACAAACATGGACAAGTCAAATAAAGAATATAAATCAACTCAGCCGCCCAAGACAGAAGAAGGTTCTCTGGAAAGGAGGCGCAACCTAGAGAAAGCCGACAGGAGTCTGGGTTGCCGACTAACCTTTTTTTTTTTTTTACACACGGAGAAGAGAACTGGAAACAGCGGTGAAAATGATGAGAAAAACATGGAAAGAACTTGAGCGGATGGCACAGGACAGGAAGACTTGGCATGTGTTTGTTGAAGGCCTATGCTCCTTGGGGAGCTAAAGGGTATTGATTGATTGATTGGTGGAACGTGTCCCCATTACTTTACATGTCTTTGAGTGAGAAAATCCTGTTACATTTACGCGATTTCTATTTACACGAGGGTCTCAGGAACGCCCATATCGCGTAAACAGAGAACTACCTGTAATCAATAGTATCATCGCATTCAGTAACTTAACGCTCGCGCGTACATTCACTCACACATACATGCATACAGCGATAGACATAGAAAGAGGAAGCAATAAAGCTATTTCATATTTAAAATTAAAGTTGAAAAGATAACATTTACAAGTAAGTATTCATTTAAACGTTGCATGAACTGAAAAAGAGAGTTGTCATTAGGTGAAATATATAGAGATATATATGAATAGGGAGACATATCGACAACGCGGAGAATGGAACTTCAGACAGGCTTAAGTGGCATAATGAAGATATGGACAAACCTTGAAAGGATGGCACAGGACGACATGGCGTGGTGTGAGCTTGTTGAAGGCCCATGCTTCAGAAGGAGCTGGTATGGCAATACTTTTTCGTCGTCGTCGTTGTTCGCTCTCAAATAACCACATATATCTCTCTTATACAGCCGGAAGTTCGTCTCAGGCTTCACTCGTCAACATAACAGTTTCTCCCTCAAATGGGTCGGAGAAGGTCATGCTGTCACACTGGTCCTCTCATGGAGCTGACAATTTTAGAGAATATGTTCTACTGTTTGTTTGTCCTCCCCACGTGGACACATATCCGTCTGTCCGATTTCCAGTTTGTTGAACAGATGGTATCTGAGTCTGCAATGGCCGGTTCAGTCTGAAAATTATCATTTGATCTCTTCTTGGTAATGTATAGTATGGGTCTGCATCACCCTACTCTTGTGTGTTCCTTATGCCATTTTTCTCTTCAGTTATTTCTGATTATTGAAGGATGAGATTGGAACCAGGCCAGGAAGAAGACAGCCGACAGAACAGTATGGTGCTGCTCTCTGGTAAATCTCTACACCCCATGGTGAAAGAAAAACGACTAAGTAAGTTAAAAACTGACCTACCGACAGCAGCAGCGGTCTGTCAACTTTTAGTTTCGGTTTCTGCTACATGATAGTCTGCTAACTAATCACGTAAACACATGTAATCAAAAGAAAGCTTGGCTTCGTGCGTGTGTGGGGGAGACACACACATTAAGTACACGGAGTACTGCACGAATCTAAAATACAATGCCCGGTCCGCCACTGATTCTGTAATCCGACGTTGTCAGCTAAAGTTAAAGCCCAGCCCATACATATGTCACCAACTTGTCAGCCCCCCGCCTAGTCCAGCGGTAAATCCTGATGTTATTCCCTGTCATGCGACGCCAAGCCAGTGAAACATTTACTGTGTTATTCTACAACTCAACACTTTGCATCACAATCTACACAAACATTCGTAAGCACAAGTATAGAGATATATAGTATGTGAGCGTCGAGTGGCTGGGTAAGAGCGCTTGCTTCTCGAGACAGTTACCGGGTTCGATACCTGGCATCGTCACGTTCCAAGTCTACCCAGCTATAAATAGGCACTTGACTCTGCTCTACAGTTAGGGAAGTCGAAAGCAGCGAGAAAGGGAATTGGCCACACTACCTTATAAGCTAAACGTGGTATAGTGAAGACTATAACACTTCACCGCCCTACCGCAGCATCTGCGTTCTACTACCATTACTTTCGTATACAGTGTACACCGCTGTAGAAGTCTAAAATGCCAAGCCCAAACCCAGCCCGTATAGTCAATATTAATGTACGACACATGGCTAGTCTAGGAAAGCGATATGTGGGTCAACTCAAGGACACGCAACCTTTATCGGGTACTGTGACATAAGCATTACAGTGTTTCTCACCCGGAGTTCCGCAATTCATCCTCAGGGGTTCCGCGAGAAATCGTGGAATAAACAAATTAAAATGTTTGGATATGCAAATAGTCTCAAGCTGACTACTGCTTTCTTTGAAAACGAAAGTAGACGTCTGAGAGTGTACGAAGAAAAAAAAAAGATATTGTGAAAAATTCCAAATATCGTCCTTATTTAGAGTTGTAATTAGTTGTGTTTCCACGTTTGTTTCGTATTTTATCGATAAACACCACACGCATATAATAAATTAAACGTATGTATGATCCGTAACACTCTTATTATTAGTAACAGCGAAGAGATAAATACATACGGTTTACAATCAATGCTGCCAGTATAGTGCATGAAAAAGTACATTTTTTAAAGAGCCTGTATGAAAATATGTACGTACAATATACGCAAGGACTGGCCAAAACACAACTTCTGCCCTTAAGCATGTACCTCTAGGTCTCACGTCATTCACCTGTCATTATGTTTTGATATTTATCAGATATTTCGTATGCCCCGCATGTTTCTTGTGACATTCGTGCAATGCTTTTAATATAAGCATTGTAATATGAATACATTAAAGTACGAACCACACATTATCAAGCATACAGAAACTTCACTAAGGACTGGAAGATCAAACACACAACATCATCACCTAGATACCCTAAATCTAATGGTTTCATTGAGAGACAGATACAAACTATCAAGTCAATCATGAAGAAAACAAGAACAGAGGATGTACACCTAGCACTCTTGAGATGGAGAACAACACCGGTAGACAGTAAGATCGACAGTCCAGCAGAACTTATGTTTGATAGAAGAATTAAAGACCTCCTACCATCTAAGGTCCACTTCCGTCCACAACATAGAGACAGCACATATGATCAACTTCAGCATCGTCAGCAAGTTCAGAAATCCAACTATGACAAATGTGCTAAAGACTTACCACCATTATATCCTGGTCAGCATGTAACTACCTACAACCACAACAATGACACATGGTCAAAAGCAACAATCATTTCCAGAAACCCTGAACCCAGGAGCTATACTTTAAGACCAGACAGCAGCAGCAACCTCCTGAGGCGAAACAGAGTGGACATAAGAGAAATCCCACAGAATACAACAGAACAGAGAATTCCCATGCTTTCAACAGACAATGCAGTAACTCCAGACCTTGGTGCCCCACAAAACCAACAAGCGCCAAGGCCGAAATCACAACCAACTCAAGCTAAACCAGGGACTTCCGCAGAACCACCAGCACTTTACACCACTCGTTCTGGCCGTACAGTGACACCTCCCAGCCGATACAGACAGTGACATATATACTCACACTGAGCATTACACATACTTATCCTTTCTCACATGAAACATTTCGTTGGAAATGTTTGCACACATTTTTTTTTTCAAAAAAGGGGGGATGTAATATGAATACATTAAAGTACGAACCACACATTATAATATAATGCGAATCTTGACATGTACGATATTCTGTAAATAAACATGGCTACGAATTGAACATGCTTTTACTGAGTCCCTTCTGAAACGTGTGTGCTTGTGTAGATGACGAGGTAATGCTTATATACATACATCATAACATTACAAGCATGTTCTGGCACATTTAACAAAGATGGGACGAAGCGAAAAGGTTTCAGTATTTTTTTTCTTCTTATGACAGCTGGTGTGTGTGCCCACGCGTGCGTGGAAAATATATATTTAGAGTGTTTCAAAATGACATATACTCACTTTTAAAATTTATATTTCATTAACAACATATACAATTTTAATTTTCTTTGTCACAATTGTAAGATAAGAGACAGACATTTTTTCACAATGAAGTAATTCTGTTTTATTTTTTAGATAATTAAAAATGACGGGAGAATACCCAATTCAGTTTTAGAAGAAAGAACATTCTACGAGTAAAAGAATTACAGATCAGTTGGTGAGATTTGCCGCTCGAGCTCGTGTTCATGCTGATGGTGGGCATTTTGAACAATTAAAATAAATTTGTTACTGTGAACAAAAATACTATCTATGTCTTAGCTTTAAAATGTGATAAATAAAATTACAATTGTGCATGTTGTTTATGGAAAAAAAATGTTTAAAGTGTGTATATATAATTTTGAAACACCCTGTAGATGGCGTCTATGTAATGCTATCCACAAATAAATTGTCTTGGCAATATGTTAGCAGTAACAGAATTACGTCGTAGTGGTTACGCTGGTTTTGGACAGTTATTTGGGGTGTTCCGCCATAGTAAAATAAAAAGGTTGAGAAACACTGGTGCAAACTTTTAAAGTACATCGGGACCTTGTCAAACACAATTTTCTGATGCTACGTTCAAAATAATGTGATACTGACAAAAGGTATCTAGAACTAATGTTCTATAGGTAAACATTCATCGTTGTTTCAGTTTCAGTTTGAAGCTGCCACTATATCACGTGGTTGAAAATGAAAGCGTGAATTCATAGAAACGGCGAATAAATCCAGGAATTCTATGTAACTCGTGACAAATCAATGCACAGTGCTGCCGTGACATCACAGCATTATACGGTTTTTATGATACATACCACAGAAAGCCATGTTGTGAAGATCAACACAGTAAACACAGAACTAATTAAAAAAATAACCACCAGGCTTTGAGAACGAAAGATCCAAATTGGTGAAACCAAAATAAAGCAAGTGACGGAGTTCAAATCCCATGGAAATATAATCACCACAACACGGTTAATTCCAGACTGAAATCTTAGTTCGTCAAAGGAATAAATAACCAAACGGCTCACCATAGTTTGGAGACAGCCAACTAAGAAGAAACGGCGATAGATACAATATTCTAATATTTTGTTTTCTTTAATTCAGAGGTTTATCTCTCAATACTTATAGACAACTTCCTCAATACTTATAGATGTGCCGTAGTAACTATTCAGTTTTATGTACATACCATCACATATAACCTCTTCAGCCGTCAACGAATTCCTGCCTAGCCCTCCTGCCCTGTGCCGTCTGCTCGAGATTTTTCCATGTCACCTATATCCCGTTCATTTCTGTATCGTCTCCATGTGTTTTCCGGTCACCCTCTACATTGCTTAGCCTGGGGGTGCCAGAACAAGGTTTTCTTTGTCATGCTATCAATAGGTTTCCTCAATATGTGCTCTATCCATCGCCAGTATTCTTTTCATCGCCTGCTCCGCTGAGATTACAGACTGGGTGATGCGCCAGACAACAGAGGGCAGTCCAAGAGGAATAAGATGGGCTACATTGGAAGATCTGGAATATGCAGGTGACATTGCACTACTAGCACATTCACATCAACACATCCAGGAAAAAACGGATAGACTTAATAAGTATAGCCAGCAGGTGGGCTTGAACATCAATCTAAAGAAGACAGAGGTCATGACGCTCAATGTGAGCAACCCTGAGCCCATATCAGTAAGGAATCAGCAACTGGAACAGACAGACACCTTCATATACCTAGGATGCATAGTAACACCAGATGGCGGAGCAAGCAAAGACATCAACAATAGAATGAACAAAGCAAGAACAGCCTTTTTTTAGTCTAAACAACATCTGGAAGTCCTCTCAGTACAGCACAAGCACAACATTAAGATTATATCAGAGCTGTGTGCTTTCTGTGCTTCTCTATGGTGCGGAATGCTGGAGAGTTACAGAGAAGGAAATGTCGAAATTGTTCTCTTTTCACACAACATGCCTAAGAAAAATTCTCCGAATTTTTTTTTCCGAATACCATCACCAACCAAGATCTGCTTACTCGGAGCAAGCAAGAGGACATGTACACCATCATAGCTGGCAGACGCTGGAGCTGGGTTGGCCATGTCCTCAGAAGAGACCCCGATGCCATCACAAGAACAGCTATGCTATGGACCCCTGAAGGAAAACGAAAGAGAGGTAAAACAACTTGGCGGAGGACTGTGGAGGCTGAGATGCAAAGAATGAACCAGAGTTGGGGCACTGTACGAAGGATGGCCACCGACCGAGCAAAGTGGAATCAATTTGTTGTTGCCCTACAAGACACAACCAGGCGTGATGGCCACTGACTGCTTTGACGGTCGGTGGCTAAGGATCAAAATAAGAAGAAGACAGAAGAAGCTCCGCTGACACTTATCTGGCTTTTGTCAACAGTCCCACATTGATAATCTTGTCATACCAGTCAACAGCTCCACATTGATAATCTTGTCATACCAGTCAACAGTTCTACATTGATAATCTTGTCATACCAGTCAACAGTTCTACATTGATAATCTTGTCATACCAGTCAACAGTTCTACATTGATAATCTTGTCATACCAGTCAACAGTTCTACATTGATAATCTTGTCATACCAGTCAACAGTTCTACATTGATAATCTTGTCATACCAGTCAACAGTTCTACATTGATAATCTTGTCATACCAGACAACAGTTCTACATTGATAATCTTGTCATACCAGTCAACAGTTCTACATTGATAATCTTGTCATACCAGTCAACAGTTCTACATTGATAATCTTGTCATACCAGTCAACAGTTCTACATTGATAATCTTGTCATACCAGTCAACAGTTCTACATTGATAATCTTGTCATACCAGACAACAGTTCTACATTGATAATCTTGTCATACCAGTCAACAGTTCTACATTGATAATCTTGTCATACCACTTCAATCCTTCTATTCTACACACCCATTCCTCCAAGTTTGTAACTTCTTGGTTGCTGTTTTTGTTGTTCTCCATGTTTCACAGCCATACAATAGGACAGACCTGACATTTGATTTTTATGTTGAGCTTGATTTCTTTTAATGCCCATATGTTTCTCAATGCAATGAAAGCTCCACTTGCCTTCTGTGTTGTTATTTTTACACCACTGTCTCTTCCTTCAGTCAATTAGTCTATTTTGTTGCCAGGATGTATGTATCATGCAAGTGTGTTTCTTCAAGTGCAATCTTGTTATCATCTGTTGCATTTATTCTCATCACCTTTGTCTTTTCACAGGTATTTGTTTTAAAACAACAAGTATATTTTCATTGTTCAGAGCACTCCGTTATTTACCTACAATTCTCCCTCTGCAGCCATTCTGTACTTGTGTAGTAGCTGTGGCACCAATAAAATGAAGCTGAATATCTACTGGAAAAGTGCTCCACACATGCAGAACATAATTTACATATCTATGAAAAATACATATCTAGGAAGCATAGTAACACCAGACGATGGAACAAGCAAAGACATCAGTAAGAGAATGAACAAAGCCAGAACAGCCTTTGCTAGTCTAAACAACATTTGGAAATCTCAGTACAGCACAAACATCAAATTAAGATTATACGAGAGTTGCGTACTTTCTGTACTTTTATATGGCACGGAATGTTGGAGAGTAACAGTAAAGGAAATGACCAAATTATCCTCATTCCACACAGCCTGCCTTGGGAGTATTCTTCAAATTTTTCGGAAGTATACCATCTCCAACCAGGAACTGCTTACACAGTGCTGTCACAAAGGCATGCACACCATCACTGTAGACAGATGCTGGAACTGTGTTGGCCATGTCCTCAGAAGGGACCCTGACACCGTCACCAGAACTGCTATGCTAAGGACCCCAGAAGGACGGCGAAAGAGAGACAGACCATCAGTAGGCGTGATGGCCACTGACTGTTTTTTCAGTCGGGGACTAAAGATCCAAGAAGAAGAAGACATGAAGAACGGAGAAAGCACAATTGGCCATCACCAGGACCACTACAGGATGAACTCTATGGAGATGTCAACAACCTCAAGCTGACTACAGCTTCTTTAAACTTATTCAAGCCGACGTCTGAAGGTGAATGAAGAAAAATAAACCTACAATGAATGATGCAGATGGTGACTTACTTAAAAATATATATATCAGCATGCATATTTCGAAATCACATAACAGAAAATCAGATTAATCGACTGCATAAACAAGAAGTTTAGATCATCACAGCATGATGTAAAAGTATATAGAAAAGCAGATATGGCATTGAGATTTCCATCTTTGCCAAAATAAAGAAGCAACTCAGCAGACAATACAACTGCAGTTAAATCTGAAGTATATCAGATGCAAAGAAACAGAAACATCTGCGGTTACAATATCCAATAAGTGTAGTGGTGTTGATGGTATTGTATGATGGTGATATTACTAAATGTAATTGTATGAGGCCAGCTGTGAAGGCTCCTGAGATAAAATGTAGTTGAGAATTGTCAGAAGGCCTTTCTTGCTACCACTACGACCTCACACTTAATTTTTTTTTTTTAATGAATGTGGCTACGTAAAGTGTCTAGGGTTATGATATGTAGTGTGGTGTAATAGGTTATAGATATACCCACAGATATTTAACAAGACTAATAATATTAATAAATGTTAAAATACACTGAACTAACTCACGTGTGTAAAATTTTTTGATAAAATTATATTACATTTATTTTGTTCTGGATCAATTTTTTAGGTTGACCAGAACTTAAAAGGATTTAGAGATTATGAAAGAAATGCATGGAATATTATATCATAAATGCAATAGTGTACATATATATGTACTATACTAGTTAGTTTTATTAAAATGTTCTAGTAGTCATCTACTTGGGAGGATAGTTAATGTTTGTGCTGTTGGGGTGGCCTCAAGAAACTCACAGCTCAGATTATGAATAAATGACACAGAATTGCTAGCAAAACTCAGCTGAGCTGCTGGCTATAGTATGGCGTCCCTAAACTTCTTTCACTTTCTTTCATATGGAAATCACCACACTTTAAAATCTGTGTCTATCACTGAACAACTATTGAGAAATGACCCCAAATCCGCGTCTAAGCGCCGACAATATGCTTGTCTGTGGCCAATCACTGCCTAGGTTTTTTTGAATTTCAAATTTCCTACACTAAAGTCATTTCAGTCATGCTTCAGTCAAGTATGGATGTTTATCTGTTAGTCTGTCCGTCTCTACTTGCGTTTCTACAAAAATGTACTTGATTTTTGAACCAACCTTTCTCTCCCCTCCAAATTTTTGTCGTTAAAAGTTATTTTTAGACACAGCCACCACAAATATCCCTTCTCTTCCATACTAAGTAGATTTGAACACCTGCGTCTCGAGGTCGTGTTTTTTTGTGCAATTAGCGACACTTTTAGATTCAATACAGTCTGTCGATGATGTGAACAACACTGTCTTTTGTCATTATCTTCAATATTATCTATCCGTCTGTAAAATTAAGAACATATTAGTTCACTGCTCAGAATGGGCCATCCGGCCAGCTAATTTTTATATTCCTAACATTAATATTAAGAAAAAAGTACTTTTTAAATTTTGTAATATTCCAAACATCTGCGTTTTAGCCGCTGAATTCAAATCAAGGGCTTGGTATTGCAAAAGCGTCCAATAAATGACTGTGGCGTAACATATCTATGGTCCCTTCTGTCGAGTTGCTTACTTTTTATGTCAACTTGGGAAACGTGACTTTTCTCCGTTTCCCCCCCAATTGCGTCTCCTTAGCCTTTCTAGTCTCACGCAATCTTTCCAGTCATATTTTTTCCTTTTTATCCGCCGTTCCCCTCCTGTCTAGCGAGTCAATTTTTATGGAGGGTGATGACCCGCGGTCTAGGCGATCATGTACTATTCGCAGCCTACGCATTATGTTTTTATCCTTAAATGTTATCTTTGGAGGTATTTTACCGTTGTATCTCTGTCAATTTCACTACAATAAGAACCAAGCATATCAACAACTTGAAGACAAAGCAGATACAGAAGACCACTGGCAACAGGAATAAAAATTCCAGACTGAGACGTCGCTAAGTTCTGGGGAAAAAAAAAGAATGCCAGCAACAAACTTAGATAATAAAGGAAACCGACAATAAGACAACGGAAAGAAAGCATAAAAAAGTAGTTTTAACACTTTGACCCCGGAACAACGCTCAGGGTGTTGGTCAGATTTGATACGTCTGCCAAAACAACACTCTGAGCTTTGTTTTTAGTCTATCGTGAGTTAAATTATGGCACAGGGTGGAAAAAAATTACAGAGTCCAAGAGTTAAACAAAAGCAGAAAAGAAAAAAAAAACATTTTAAGGAACTTCTAAACAGACCAGCTCCACAAGAACCCATCAGATATCCAGGTAGTTAACTGTAAAGAAAAGTTATAAAACAATATGGAAAAACTAAAGAAAGCCATAAAGCTTCTACGAGATGACAAAGCAGCTTGCCCAGGTGGCACTCCAGCAGGGGTCATAAAAGCAGACACTGCCATCTCTACTGACAATGCATAAATTATTTGGTAAAGTCTGGGAACGAGAGGAAATACCAGCAGGCTGGCAGGAAAGATTTCTGGTCAAACTGTCGAAGTAGGGAGATTAGCAACAGCGCACAAATTATAGAGGATTAATGTTACTATTAATGCCGGGGAATATTGCAGAGGATCATATCGGAGAGAGAGGCCATAGACTGACAACTGAGAGAAGAACATGCAGAGCTCAAATCAAAATATATAGCAAGAAGAGAGATGTGAGGGGAAACGATATATCACATTAAAATTGACAGTATATGTCAGCTTATGACGAAAGGGGTAAAACAAAGTCCAAAAATAAAATGAGAAAAAGACACTTTCAACAATATATTTTAGGATACTTCTTCTTCGTTGTTCGCTCTCAATTAACCACATCTATCTCTCTTAAGAAGACGTCAGTCCATCTCAGATCTCTCTCATCACCGTACAGTTTTTCCCTCAACTGGGTTGGAGAAGGCCACGCTGCTCCTTGAGCTGACAGCTTTTGAGTACGTGTTCTAGTGTCTGTTTGTCCTCCCTGCAAGGACGAACACTGCTGTCCAATTTTCAGCCTTTTGTACAGATGGTATCTGAGTCTGCAATGGTCAGTTCTCAGTCTGAAAATTATTACTTGATCTCTTCTTGGTAATGTATAGTACGGTTCTGCATTACTGGACTCTGGATGTTCCGTCTGCCATTTTTCCCTATAGTTATTTATGATTATTGCTTTTATCTCTTCATATGTAGCCCTGTCTTCTGTTTGGGTTTCCTAATCAAATAATTGAAATACACAAGGTCAAAACTTCTGAAAACCCTAATTGTAAGACAGGTTGAATAAATTGGTGGAGGACAATGGGTGACATATGTGGGGAAACAAACAGCAAGAGATGAGCAGGAAGTAGTCTGTTACGTCATAAAGTTCACCATCAAAGAGACGTACAACACTGTACATTCATGACAGCCAGGCTTTCACTGACCTAATCTTCCTAATGATAATGAGGAAAGGGTACAGAAAATAGCGTGATTACAGCATCTCTGGAGTGTTGAATGTCTTCCTAAAGACAGCTAAGCTATGCAAACTAGGCTGTAAAAACAAGATTTTCCTGCAACAACAACTTTCTTTTCTGTTTAACTGATGTTATTATTTGATATATATCTCCCACAGTGACATTACTTTATATGTTTTATTCTTATGTTTATAACATCCTTCATTCCCTTAAAAAGTGCATTTTAATACTTGAAAATCTGAAATTGAAATTGTCTTAATCAAATACATTCCTGTAGCTGCTCTTTCCTGGAGCACATCTATGAATATACACGCGAATGTTGAATGAATGATTGGTATGATAAAAGCATCCGTGAACTGGACTCGTAACTGGGCACTTCGAACCGTGCCAATGCAGACATGGGAGAACTCGTTACATTTACTGGCATCATAATTTATTTAGGACGAAATACGTTGACGACAACAGGTTACAGTACTTCAACATGGATTCCACAGAGCAAACATACATGTAGCATCTATAGGCATGGTATAGGCATCATATTAAATTCCTCACATAAGATAAGGGTTTGACCTTGCGTCAATGTCATGACCGTTAGGACTATCCAAACTATTAATCTTGGAATAAATATATTGACTCTATCCTATAATTCTGATCGGGTACTTAAGTGGCTTGGTACCTCTGACATGGCAGATCCATGCATACTTGCATATAAAATAAACAACGCAGGTTATGTCCTAATACTTGGTTAACCTCTCTTTGTCGCCGTGACTCGTGCGACGGCAATCCACATAATATTACAAATCGATAAGCCGTAACGATGAAGCCATGAATTCTATACAATATTAAAATGCTTTCGGTGAAAGTCCCCGTTGATCCATTATAGCACCCCTGTTTGCAGAAAGGTGCTAGCTAGATACCAACAGAGGATGGTGACACGAAAGTTCAAAAAAATCAATTCACTTCTTATCAAAACTGGTTCGGACTTACGTGTAGAGTAAGCCGACAATGGCTTCTACCAAGGAGTCATTGTTCCAGAAGAATTCTTACCCCAACACACTGGGTATATATATAAATAGGCAACAGACTCAATGTCTGGCATGAGATGCTGGCTTCCTTTTTCAACCTCTGACGTCATCTGCTTGTTTAGGTAACAAGCGCGCCCGCAGATACCCATACACAAAATTGTGCATTTACGTGCGCGATAAATGAACTATACATAAAAATAACACCCACCTAATTTGGTGCGTACTCACTTAACAAAAATAGAACCTGATGACTACTTAAGAATGTTAAGGACTAATAAAGGAGGCAACCATTCCCTTCAAATTTTATGGCCAAATGCCATCTCCAACGAGGAACTGCTTACACAATGCGGTCAAATAGGCATGTACACCATCATTGCAGGCAGATGCTTGAACTGGGTTGGCCATGTCCTAAGAAGGGACCCTGATACCATCACCAGAACTGCTATGTTATAGACCCCAGAAGGACGGTGAAAGAGAGGCAGACCAAAGACAACCTGGCGGAGAACAGTGGAGGCTGAGATGCAGAGCATGAACCAGAGTTGGGGCGCGGCATGAAGGATGGCAGCTGACCGAGTAACATGGGGACAGTTTGCTGGTGCCCTACAAGACGCCACAAGGTGTGATGGCCACTTACTGCTTTGTCAGTCAGGGACTAAGAGATTAAGAATCCAAGAAGAAGAAATACATTCACACTTATAAAATAATAAAAATTAATCAGTATGACCCACTTTCCAAGAGAATGATTCAGCAAATATTCTTAAGAACATGACTTTAGCAAATAACGTGATCACATGACTAAAAACTAACACTGAATATTTTTAAGGCTGTCTATCATGTTCTACCATTACATAATCTTAAAACTGATTATTTTTTTTACATATTTTTGTTAATTTTTTTTAAAACATATGTTGTGCTGATGTGTGGGTTTATGAGCATGTTTTCGTGTTATTAATGTACTTTGATAATTTTCAGTAAGTGTTTAGTGTGTTGATTGGTGCTTTCTGATCTGACTGATCAGTGCAGATCAAAGCTAATTATTAAAAATATGCTATATTGACTATTATAGTCTAAGGAGAAGAAGAAATAGTTTCTCTAACTAAAGATGTATTATTTATTCTCTAACTAAACAGTTATTATAAATCAGTTACACCTTAATATGCAACACAAGATCAAGAATAAAATATAGAGTACTGTAAATCACAATAGAAAACCGACATAAAAAAACAAAGTAAATAATGAAAGAGAACTTAGCTGGTACACATTCATGGTCATAACATTGATGGGTCGAAATGAAAAATAGTGGGACATGCATTGAATCTCATCCATGCAAGTTGCCCATTTCGGTAGGTTTAGGATCTCTAATTGTAACCCTTACCCTTTATTACTGCATCTGAATTCTTTTATAAAGGCCATATCAAACATACACCCCACTATATTGACTTCAACCATACCGACGAATGGCATTATTCAAGTCCGCAGAATAGTTAAAATAATCCACAAATTCAACTTTAAAAGCAAAAAAAAGAAGAAATAATTATGCTGCGTAAGACACTAAATACATTTTTATATAATAAACCCTTAACATATTAAAACTGATACCATCACAAGAACAGCTATGCTATGGACCCCCGATGGAAAGCGAAAGAGAGGCAGACCAAAAACAACTTGGCGAAGAACTGTGGAAGTCGAGATGCAAAGAATGAACCAGAGTTGGGGCACTGTACGAAGGAAGGATGGCCGCCGACCGAGCAAAGTGGAATCAATTTGTTGCTGCCCTACAAGACGCCACCAGGCGTGATGGCCACTGACTGCTTTGACGGTCGGCGGCTATGTATCAAAGAAGAACATATTAAAACTTCTTATTCTTCACCTTTCAACTCCCAAAGGAGCATAGGCCTTCAACAAACATATGACAAGTCTTCCTGTCCCGTGCCATCAAGGTCTTTCCATGACTTCATCACCTTCATGTCTGTCTACAGTTCTCTTTTTCCATGTGTTCTTTGGTCTTCCTCTGTCTCTCTTACCCTGGATATTCCAGAACAGGGATTGTCTGGTAATGCTATCAACAGGTTTTCTCAGTTTGTGTCCTATCCATCTCTAGAGTCCTCTTCTCATTTCTTATTCCACTGGTGCTTGTCTAGTTCTTTTCATTAGTTCTACATTAGTGATCTTGTCATACCACTTCAATCCTATTCTATGCAAGCATCCATTTATGAAAGTCTGTAGCTTTTTAGGTTGTTTTTGTTGTTCTCCATGTTTCAAAGCCATACTATAGCTCTGATATTTGAACTGAAAATTCTGATTTTTGTGTTGGATTCGATTTCTTTTAATCATATAATTCCCAATGCAATTGAAGCTCCTCTAACCTTTTGTATTCTTGCATATTAAGACTGGGGCTGACAAATTCTATGCACTAAGTCGTTTAGGTGACTATATGTTTTTCAGGTGTCATGAAATTTTAACATTATTGGACAATAATGTTTCTTTATGTTGAAATTGAATAAAAATTTATCTATCGTAATTTTCATATCAGAGAAGTGTATTCAACCATGGCCTTCTGTATCATAATTATATATGACTAAGCTTCAATGGGCATCAATTAACTACCGCTACAGACAGCTGAATTTTTAACATTCTATGCCAAGTAGGTGTAACTATAGGAATATCACAGCTTAGGTGTGAAAGACTGCTGTTTTGGGACAGGGTAGGACGCACAAATTCACAAAATTTGACACTTTCTATTTGGACTGATTGGAAGCATGAAATTATATCATATTCAGATTTTTGAAACAAAATTATTATCTTAAGTTAACCTCACTATAGGCCTATATCTTAATTATAACATAGGCAGAGGTTAAACCACACCTATGTAATTTACAATATCAAGTAGGTGTAACTGCAGGAATATCACTGTCGTAAATTTATTTTGAGAGAAAAGAGTCGTAGAAATAGTGGTCCGGTTTAGAGTGGAAAATGATGATGGAAAGCTCAGTGATAGAAAATGTAGAGATTTAATAGTTACTTCACAGCGTGCTGGAGGAGAGTAAAGACAGACTTATTTACGACAAATCGTGTCTCTCAATCTTCTCTTTCACTCTCCTGGTCAAACAATTATTTGCCAGTTTTCCAGACTCGCATCTGCGCGCTCACCGATTTGGTGTTTTCAAACACACACACGACGTTGATACAAACTATAATAAACGAATAGGGGAAAAGTTGGGCTTTGGGTATATCCAACACACAGAACTAAATGAGTTTAGGTGATTTTATTCACTTTAAACATCAATCACTAAAATATCAGATATTACATAAATTATCATAAGTACACAAATGCAAATAACAAGTTTGGGAGGGGGTGAAGAAGATTGGTATCGACTAAGCCCTTCCCGCTCATTAGACAAAGACAAACCCAGTCCAGAGATAGATAATATCAGGAACACGGGTACGTTAACCTAACAGTAAAGTTAATTACTCTGAAAGAGGTGTTACCAAGTTAGGTATAAGTGATAGAAAAAAAAAACCTGTTCTTCCCAGCTGTTCTTCCCTTTACTAAGCAAATGGAAAAGAGGTGGTTTTAAACAGAGTTAACAAATTATCAACTATCCCACTTAAAGGAACAATGTAGGGTATACAGAAAAGATATATGTTACCAGGTAAGCAAGTTAACAAAATGGTCACACAAAAGAATTAATTTCCTGTCATTCATACACGCGCTAGCAAAGGCCTTCACTCATCTTGCTCTCACTTACCGATTGTGAAAAAATCTTGCACTCCATAGAATAACACAACAGCAGTTACACCTCAACTAAATGTATGAGTGTTTGTTCAAGTTCTAGCCCCAGATTAGCGGGTAGGCGGTCAGCACATAAAAGTGTGATAGGGTGGGCGAGAAGATGATGATGATGATGATTATATTGTGATGTGTGATCACTCTCTTGCTACACTCGCACCGACCCGAACAACAATAAAACTCTTGATTCTAGAGGCAGGGGCTATATTTATTTTTACAGCCCATTCAGTGACAAAGCAAACATTAAACAAATAAACTAGCGAACATAACACCAAACCAAACAAACACCCAACAGTGCCCGATGCTAATGTGCTCAATGCATTTACAGTTTGGCTCTGTCGTCTGTTCTCTCTGGCGGCTGATACTAGGAAAGGTCCGCTGGTAGCTCGCTATCTCTTTTTATAGGCACTAGGCTAATCACTCACTTTACTGCGCTAGGCGTATTAATCTTGACTACTTAAATATCACACGCGATTATCGCTTAGGAATAGCGAAAACACAAATAAAACCTACAGCTATTTAATATAACACAATTCTACACCACAACTTAATTTAAATGCATTATTATGGCATTTTCATCAATCTTCTACTTCAGATTTTTCACAACCCAGGCTCGCGCCGTCACGTGATCTGACAGTCACGTGGGCCGACCGAAAATATATGGGCGACAAACATCTTCTTCCCGTTACGACTTAAGTTGTTTGATGGTGCGTTAAATTTGTCTTTGGGTGTGCTTTCTTTGCTATAAGTTAGATAGCGGAATTCCAAACATAGAATCGCCTCAAAGATTAAAAATTTACACAGTCTCAACAAGTTCTGCGTCAGGGGAACTCTACACACTGTTTATGCTTTGCTTTGCTTAGATTGATTTCTTTATTGCTTTCTTAATGCTGGGATCGCACAGGTTACGATCACTCTGTATGAAAGAAAAAAAGACATGTAATATACCGAAAACAAATAACCTTATAAAGCGCGATGAATTTCCCGTTAAGCCTATAATACACTCGAGTATTTAATTATGTATTTAATAAACACTGCGCGAATTCTAGTGGTTAAAAACCCACATCTATAAAACTAGGACTTAACTGAATTTATTAATGATAAATTCCTTCGCGACTTTAAAAGTTAATTTAAGCATCTATTATCTTTTGAAATAATATAATAGATAGATCATTATATTTAAAACTGGAACTCTTGAGATGGTTTAATTAAATAGATTTAAATTAACACAAAATCCCTTGAAATAGAATGACTAGACCACTGATCACTTTACACAATATATATTTTACCGCTTTGCACAGAATTAGAAATCACTGCAAATATATATAAAATCCAAGGGAAAATCTATAACAAGATTTCAATAAAGCTAGTGCTTCTGTAAAGGTCTGGCCAGCGAGTGATAACGTGTCTAGTTCTTCATGGTCTATTTAGCTAAAATGGAATGTAAGTTGAGTGGGACATGATAAACTTGACAACTTATTTGATCTCACGAACTTTTGGGGATCTGACCGCCAAATCAAGAGAAGAAGCCGCCCCCAGCCCCCTGGTCTTCGTATCCGCTCGCTGCTGCCCGTTTCGCTTTCCCCCGTTCGCTCGGTTCCTCCATTGACACCGAGACGCGAAATTAGCGGCAAGCAACTGCGTCTCGTATTAGGGAAAACTACTGTCTTTGATAGCGCCGATAGTCTCCCCTAAGATCCCTCGGTCTGTCTCTTTGATCTCGTCGCTGTATCCTACATGAGTCCCGGTGGAATGCGTTCTGGCAAACGAAAAGTTACAACAAATGTTCAGGGGTTCTAATGTTATGAAAAGCTAAAGGTCCCTTTAAATCATCCATCATATCAGGGAAAATTCACTTGTCAAACTAGACGTACGTCACAATCACAACAGCTTAGGTGTGAAAGACTGCCGTTTTGGGACTGGGTAGGACACACACATTCACAAAATTGCATGAAATGATATCATATTCAGATTATGGAAACAAAATTATCTTGAATTAGCCACACTATAGACCTAGGCCTATATCTTAATTATAACCTAGACAGAGGTTAAACCACACTTATGTAATTTACAATATCACTGGTGAATGGTGATACTTATGGAGTTCCCTGAATTAGCAGAGGTTATTATTTTTAATAACTTGTGAAGTTCCAAGGTCTCTGAAAAGAAAAAGACAGAATAGGACCAGTAGCATACTAAGGGGGGTACGAGGAGGGTGGTCCGCCCCGGGTGCCTGCCAGGAGGAGAGTACCATTGGACACTACTATGACAATTTTTTTTAAAAGTTTAAAAAACCTACTTACAAGCATAACATATTTTTATGTGTGTTTATTTACGGTGTGTGTGTAGGGAGGGAGGTGCTACAGGAAGGATCCGCCCCTGGTGCCAAGTACTTTAAGCGTGCCTCTGAACAGGACTAATGTTCCATCAGGCACATCATAAAAGCTTGCATGGGGTTGCCAACCTTTTCATGCAAAATAACCTGCTACAGAAACCACTATGCCTACACATAAATGATTTTGTGCATGCTTTCTGCAAAGAGACCAACTACAATGCTGGCTCCATGCTCCATAGGAAACAAAAATTGAAATGATAGGCCTAATTCTGATATGGACAATTTATAGGCCTATAGGCTTAGCCTATATATTTTTATTATTATTCACTGATGTATCCAATTGGTGGCTACGCATGTAGGCCTACAGAATATTTTGAAACAGCAAAGCTAAATTTTTTTTTTAATTTTCTTAGGCTACATAGATTTCATTATGCATTTTTTTTTAATGTCATGCAGTTTTAAAAAGCAGTTAAGTCTGGCGTCGTCCTTTTGCTCCTGGAATTTAAGAAATGTGCCAACACCTGTAGGCTACTAAAATATAATGGGATTTTAAGTAGGCCTAGGCTAGGCCTAATGAATAACAACACTGCAATAGTGAGAAGTGTTAAATTAATGTCTTACTGTCGTTTTTTAACGACACTACCTTTAACAATTCACAAGTAGCCTACTCAGAATAAATCATAGGCCTATCGAACTTAACAAGTCAAAGAAATATTGTGAACAGACTCAGTGTAGACTTACCCAATAACTCCTCCTTCGTATGTTTTGTCGGGCCTTTTCCAAGGTGTAAGGCCGCCATTTTTTAAAATGTCAATATTTGAAGAAAAATTTAAACCAAACGTACAAGCACGATTCTCGCTTCTCTTTCTTTTTTGAAATAACAGCTGCTTATTATGTAATGTGTCTGTGTCCAAAGAAATATAATCTTGTGGCTTCTGGTCCGATGTCGATCCCAAGATCAAGTTATCCAGGCTGACCTGTGTTTCCCAAATTCGCGTCCATAAGTCATGGGCTAATCCTAGATGTTCAGGAGGATACCAAGCAATTCTTGGATCCATAAAAAGGAATGAAAAAATATTTCAAACTCAGCAGTATCAAGTTATCACGTCACTACCACACTGTCAACCTAAACTATGAGAAGGAAGTTCAAATGTCTTCTCTTATTTTTTTTTTGTTACTGCTATGTACGCATGCGTGAGCTTGCGAAGAATACCGAGACCACATTCGAGAATGTGACCGATTTTACTCGGCACTCTTCGGATTGTTATTTTTCCACGCATTATTGACCTAGGGGTGGAGCCAGTCCTCCTACCAAGCGCGTCAACTAGGTGACGGATGGTTCAATGGCCTTTAGATATAGAAGCTAGCTATGAATACTGAATAGGCAACCATGGGTCAATCAGGTAGTTATAACCGAGGGCGAGGTTGGGGTAGTTGCGGGGGGGGGGGGGGGGAACAATCTGTATGAAACACCTGCAAAGCCCTCTGACGGTCGTGACACCGGCGAGGTTGAGGCACCTTAACCTCTCTGGTGCCTTATGGCTTCGTCTTTAAGTACCAAACCTGGCGATCAAGCCTCTCCACAACTTTCTTCTATAATGTTCTTATAATATACATGATGTTTTTTGTGCATTTGCCTTCTACAACTCCACACAGTTCACCACCAATATCTGGTTTTATTATATTCCTCACGATAATTCTTAACAATATTTCGGTCATATGACTTATGGGACTAATTGTGTTGTTATCTACACATTCGATGGCTTCGAATTTCTATGGCAAAGCTATGGATAGGGATTTTAGTAGGTTGTCATGTATGTTGTTGTTGTAGATTCAGCGGTGTTTGGGCTCTCGCCCAACGCCATGTGGTGAAATATGTATGCGTTTGCAAGTTATTGTTTAGTTCCACATAAAGTTTTCCATTTATATGGCCTCGAAGGCAGGGGAATTTTTCCTAACATCGAGTGCTGGACACTTAAAGAAGTAGTGGTCAACAGTTTCATAGCAGGTCAGTACACAGTTGGCACTCTGGATTGTGTTGTGGTTGCATTATGTTCAAGTGATTGTTGAGCGGTACCGTATATATTGTGTTCAGAGTCGAAAAATTGTGCTCTGATCCATCCTTATGTTGTCATTAGTCAGGACCAGCCATATGTCCGGCGTGTCCCGTGGTCCATCTGTTCGGCCAAGTTTCTTTGTTTGTTGTTAGTATGAACTATTTTGCCGTTTGGAGAGTTCTTGCTGTGTATGGTTGTTCTTGTACTGTCTCCCCCCCCCCCCCACCCCCCCACCCCCACCCCCCACCCCCGTTTTTTTTTTTTTTTTTTTTTTTTTTTGCTAGCGTGCCTGCTTTGCCATTACCGAGTTTATTTGAGTGTCCAGGGATAAACTGCATAACTATTCCGACGTCAGCATCCATGACTAGTTCGGTTAGTTCAGTTCTACGATGTCCGTCTTCTTCTAGATCTTGAAGGCCAAACACTGGAATCAGTAAATAAATTAAGGCTGCTGTAAAACTGGTAAGGAATATAAGTATATAAACCAATAAAACGGTATTGAATCAGTTTTACAAATAACGGTTCACATGAAATCAGTAAATAAATTTTACTGAATCAGTAAAAATGACGATGTTTTTGGCTTCAGAGGGAAAGCATCAAATGCAGCCTTCAGATGGTAAAAGGCTGTTTTCAGCTTCACAGTTGGACAGAACTTTCTGCACGCACCTGACAGCTCGTCGAATGAATGTTTCAATCAATCATCAATACCCTTTAGCTCCCCAAGGAGCATAGGCCTTCAACAAACACATGCCAAGTCTTCTGTGCCATTCGCTCAAGTTCTTTCCATGTTTTCCTCATCATTTTCACCTCTGGCCACATAAAAAGGCATAACACCTTGCAGAAGACCATAACAGAAGGGAGAGTTGAAGGTAAACGTGCAAGGGGAAGACAGCGCTATAAGTGGGAAGATAACATCAAGAGATGGACGGGAAAGAGTCTATCAGAGTGTACCACCAAGACAAGAGACAGAAGACGTTGGAGATCCATTACAGCCAACCTCCGTTGTGGAGATGGCAACTGATGATGATGATTTCACCTCTGTTTCCAGTTCTCTTCTCGATGTGATTTTTTATCTACCTCTGCCTCTCTTTCCCTGTGGATTCCAGAACAAGGACTGCCTTGTAATGCTATCAACAGGTTTCCTCAATGTGTGTCCTATCCATCGCCAGCGTCCTCTTCTCAACTCTTGTTCCACTGGCACTTGTCTGGTTCTTGTCATCAATTCCACATTTGTGACTTTGTCATACCATTTCAGTCCTTCTATTCTACGCAAGCACCCGTTTATAAAAGTGTAGCTTTTTGGTTGTTGTTCTCCATGTCTCAGAGCCATACAATAGGACTGACTTGACATTTGAGTTGAAGATTCTTATTTTCGTGTTGGACTTAATTTCTCTTGTTCTCCAAATGTTTTCCAATGCAATTAAAGCTCCTCTTGCTTTTTGTATTCTTATTTTGATATCACTGTCTGTCCCTCCAACGTTGTATATTACTTCCAAGATATGTGTACGATTCTACATCTTTTAGTGGTGTTTCTTCAAGTTCAACCTTGTTATCATTTCTTGCATTTATTCTCTTTGTCTTTTCCCTGTGTATTTTCAGACCCACTTTTTGTGACCTCTCATCGAGAATTTTCATTTTCTCTTGCATCTGATTATGGTTATGGGACAGAAGAGCCAAGTCATCTGCAAAATCCAGATCATCAAGCTGTTTAGTCAGATTCCACTGGATTCTTCTTCTTCTTCGTTCGCCCTGAAAAGGACGGTGGTTGCGTTGTGTCTGTTTCCAACGTAGCTGTGATATCTGCACCTTTCGGTCGACACATCCGACTTCTGCACGGCATTTTTTAGGACCGGGTTTGCCTTCCCATTTTGATCCACACTCGCTCAGCCAGCCTGCACAGCTGCAGACTGTTTCCAGGACCACCATGTGGAGGTGGAGTGCGGTCTTGACCAGCTCTGGTTCGCTGGTCCTGACGCAGGCAGTCAAGCTATGAGTCGCTGACTGCGGTCTCTATTGCTGCGTCTTGAGGTCCCCCACTGGATTCCATTTCTGTTGTGTGATGTCGATGTTTTCATAACCCAATCTATTCTTCTTCTTCTTTGATCCTTAGCCGCCGACCGTCAAAGCAGTCAGTGGCCATTACGCCTGGTGGCGTCTTGTAGGGCAACAACAAATTGATTCCACTTTGCTCGGTCGGCGGCCATCCTTCGTACAGTGCCCCAACTCTGGTTCATTCTTTGCATCTCAGCCTCCACAGTCCTCCGCCAAGTTGTTTTTGGTCGGCCTCTCTTTCGTTTTCCTTCAGGGGTCCATAGCATAGCTGTTCTTGTGATGGCATCGGGGTCTCTTCTGAGGACATGGCCAACCCAGCTCCAGCGTCTGCCAGCTATGATGGTGTGCATGTCCTCTTGCTTGCTCCGAGTAAGCAGATCTTGGTTGGTGATGATATTAGGCCAAAAGATTCGGATAATTTTTCTTAGGCATGTTGTGTGAAAAGAGGACAATTTCGACATTTCCTTCTCTGTAACTCTCCAGCTCTCCGCGCCATAGAGAAGCACAGAAAGCACACAGCTCTGATATAATCCTAATTTTGTGCTTGTGCTGTACTGAGAGGACTTCCAGATGTTGTTTAGACTAAAAAAGGCTGTTCTTGCTTTGTTCATTCTGTTGTTGATGTCTTTGCTTGCTTCGCCGTCTGGTGTTACTATGCATCCTAGGTATGTGAAGGCATCTGTCTGTTCCAGTTGCTGATTCTTTACTGATATGGGCTCAGGGTTGCTCACATTGAGCGTCATGACCTCTGTCTTCTTTAGGTTGATGTTCAAGCCCACCTGCTGGCTATATTTATTAAGTCTATCCGTTTTTTCCTGGATGTGTTGATGTGAATGTGCTAGCAGTGCAATGTCATCTGCATATTCCAGATCTTCCAATGTAGAAAATGTAGTCCATCTTATTCCTCTTGGATTGCCCTCTGTTGTCTGGCGCATCACCCAGTCTATGACTGTTAAAAATAGAGTGGTTGATAAGGGGCATCCCTGTCGTACTCCTGTCTTCACTTCAAAGGTTAGGTTGCTCTGCCCAATGCTGCACGTAAAATTGGCATAAAGGTTTTTTATGATTGACACTATGCAGCTTGGAATTCCATAAACTGTCCCTATGTATACTGTCAAAAGCCTTTTCAAAATCAACGAAATTAATGTACAACTGTCTTTGCCATTCTGAGCACTGCTCTATAATGTTCATGAGGGTAAATATATGATCTACATCTTCTGTTCTTTCTAAATCCTGCTTGTTCTTTCCTCAGTTTGTGGTCTACTGCTTTTGAGATTCTCTGTATAATTATCCTGCCTAGTATTTTGCTGGGAACTGAGAGAAGAGTTATTCCTCTCCAATTATTGCAGTCTGCAAGATCTCCCTTCTTGGGCAATTTGACAATTATTCCTTTTCTTCACTCTGTTGGTGTTGTCCCTGTTTTCCAGACTTGTGCAAATAGTGGTTCTAATAGTTCTGCTGCTAGCTCTGGGTCTGTCTTAAATAGCTCTGCATTTAAGTTATCATAACCAGGAGCTTTTCCATTCTTTAACCCTTTGATTGCTGTGATGATTTCTTCTTTTCGTGGGATGTCTGTATTAACATCTAGATCATTTTCAGCCTCAGGAACACTCAATTGTGTCTCTGGTGGTTCCTTATTCAGAGTTTCTCTGAAATGCTCTGCCCATCTTGTTTCCTGTCCCTCTACTGTTGTGATGAGATTTCCTTGCTTATCTCTTACTAATGTAATATTGTTTGCACCTCGTTTTCCACTGATGATTTTAGTT
Organism: Oreohelix idahoensis; assembly: GCA_024509875.1. Lineage (NCBI taxonomy): Eukaryota > Metazoa > Mollusca > Gastropoda > Stylommatophora > Oreohelicidae > Oreohelix > Oreohelix idahoensis. Next base: position 11,499 of record JAMPIV010011099.1, on the reverse strand, counting down.
ATTTTGTATACTGTGCTTTGTTCATTTCTCAGTGCTGCCTCTTCTGCCTGTCTTGCAAGGTCATCCAGAAATGTCCTTTTGTTAGCACGGGTTTGACGTTTAACTTCCTTGTCCAGCTGACTGTACTGTTCACTATATATTGCCTTTAATCTGGGAGACTTAGCTTCTGTTTTCTTTCTTTTCATTTCCTTTCTCTTCGCTATGGTGTTTAGCGTATCTGGTGTTATCCAGTCTTGGCTCTAACCCAATCTATTGCTAGTAAGAAAAGAAATGGAGACAAGAGGCATCCCTGTCTCACTCCCGTTCTAATCCTAAACGGTTCTGTAAGTTGTCCTTCATGAAGAACTCTGCATGTCATGTCTTCATAGGTCTTCTTTATTAAGTTAATGATCTTCATGGGAACTCCATAATGCCTCATCAATTTCCAAAGCGATTCTCTGTCTACACTGTCAAATGCCTTTTCATAGTCCACGAATCCGATGTATAGCGGTGAATTCCATTCCAGGAATGAATGTTTGGAGTTTTGATATTGTATGTACACTCCATGACCTGCTTTGATGGCGACCTTAAATGTAGATCGGTCAGTATGGACCATTCTTCAGGATAGACATCAATGCTTCTCGGAGATGTGCTCATACGACAGACTGGGTTGGAATGTTTAGTTATTCCATATATTAATTTTATTTCAGTTTATATGGTGATAAATTCTATATTGCTCTCTGTATTTCTTGCCTTTTTTTTATTTATGGGAGATGGCATCTGCCTTGGATTTCGTGAACATGGTGGACACGTTTCTAGCCAGTTTTTGACAAGATGTCTACTGGGGTCGTTTCGGTCCATATTTCTACCCATTTCAGACTTCTAAAGCAGCTTTATTCCCCCGCAACTCAAGGGGGTCCACATTAGTGTGTATTTCACACGCAGCAGTTACAGTTGATATAATTCCTCCGCTAATAAACGTAAGGCATTGCTTTGCATTCCGTCCACGGACTCTACATTTGTTTTGGAACAGGCTGTGAGCAATGAACTGTATTCTATCGCAGAACGGACATATCCAAGATACAATTCTCTCAGAGTCAGGGCCGGCCTTGGACCGATTTAACTCAAACGGGCCCTGAACGCTGGTTGCTTTTTCCGACTTTTGAAAGAAAAAAAAATAGATGGCTCTTATTTTAAAAAAAACACCAAAGTTGTATTTAAGAATACATGTCCTGTCTTAATGTTATACGGTAAACAAATATTTACAATGACCTAACAGAAAGAATTGTCTGACTGGTAAGTAAATTTAGAATAGAGGGAACTCCGTCCCAATTCACTACGGAACGCAATATCGTATTGCTTATGTTTCACCCTGCTTGCAGTGCTTCGCGTTTTAGGTAGATTAAAACTTAACGAAGCATATGTCAGCAAAATTAGAATTAAGGATACCTCCATAGGAAACTAATGAATCGAAAGAATGAATGTGAATTTATTAGGACTATGTGTGACATGTGATATGCCGGAACAGATACACATATACAAATATGTGCAGCTAGTGCAGAAGAGGAAATTAAACATGTTCTCTACCATTAACTTGATATGGCAATGATGCAGTGCAAATCTCATATGACAATGATGCAGCGCAAATCTCATATGGCAATGATGCAGTGCAAATCTCATATGGCAATGACGCAGTGCAAATCCCATATGGCAATGACGCAGTGCAAATCCCATGAGACATTTACTGTACATCAAATTTGCCAATAAATATAGAAGAGGTGTTCAGAATAGACAGACCTAGGGAACTACATGATATAGTCAAACAGTATTTAACAAGAACAAAAGTTAATATATAGTCACTGGGAAGGTGAAGGTCTGATGATGTTCTTACAATACATATGATCTTTGGCAAGTGAAAGTCAATTATATATCAATAGAAACATCAGGCCTTTATACCCCCCACCCCCATTAAATATTATTTTTGTTAGGTTTTTTTTCATCTTGTTTTTGTTTGTTTGTTTCTTAACATACAAGCAAAATTGGTAATTTTGATTTGCCATATTTACAATGAGTTGACAGATGTGATACCACTTTCCCGTTTAGGCAGTTATTCATCTTATTTGGAATTGAAAACACTATATATCCTAATTATAACCCATCAGAGGTTTAACGGGATATTTTTCATCATAATTTTTTTTAAAATATTTAAATGTAATTTAAATAATTCAATGTAAAGGAAAACTTGAATATTTTCAAATAAAGTAATTGTCAGCTTGAGGCTGCTGGCATCTCCACAAAGTTTTTCCAGGAATACTACTGATGGCGGCCATATGCGATTTCTGTTCCTCATATGTTGGGCACCTTTGAAGTAGATGTTCAGCAGTCATTTTATCAGTGCCACAGTTACGCTAATCAGTAGTTCCTACCTTTATCTTGTTGAACAGGTGGTATCCAAATCAGTCAAGTAACACCCATTTACAGTTGGGTAGACTGAAGCGTGATGAAACCGTGAATCGAACCTGGTACGTTTGCCTTGAGAGACATCGCTCTAACCACTCATGTCAATCGGGCGCTCGATGATAATAAGATGAAAGGCAATGAATGAAAAAAAATCTACATCAGCGCAACTGGAAAATGATTCTGGCATATGCATGACAATCACATTGACTCATTATTAATATTATGACACCAAGATTGATCACTGTGTTATGTCTTTCCAGTTCAGTATGACTTGAGTCATGTCCCTTGATGACATTAATCAGCATGCCTTATAAAGCCATTTAATTTTTCCTCAAGGCATATTGGATCATGTCCTAACAAATGACATATTATCAGTCGCCCTGCTCTTTCTTCCTCTTTAATTTGTTTCTCTCCCTTATTTTTACTTAAATCTATTTCCTTCTTTCTCTCTTTCTTTTCCGCTCCTCCATTTTGGTACATTGTGTCTCCGACGGATCCTCCATATAAGATGGCCAGATGTAATAACAACTATAGAGCTAAGGAAAAGATGCCGGCAACAGCCAATACAAACAGAAATTAAGGTAAGAAAGTGAGGATGGATCGGACATACATTCAGAAGAGAAAAAAAAAAAAATCAAGCACAGCCAGAATTGCCCTTGACTGGAACCCACAGGGGAAAAGAAGAGTGGGGAGGCCAAAGAGAACTTGGAGAAGAACTGTTGAAGAGGAGGCTAGGGAAATTGGAATGACTTGGGCACAGCTGAAAATGACAGCCCAGAATATAAATCGATGGAGAGCAACTGTTTCTGCCCTATGTTCCACAGGGAACATCAAGAAATGATGATGATGATTTGGTACATTCGTCCCCTTCTTTATCATCATTATTTTCCTTTGCACTCCTCGTGAAGCATGGAGCCACCCCTTAGCTGGTTCCCCCCCCCCCCTTGCAGGAAGCCACGCACCAAGCAGTCACATGATCTTGCAGTCGTGGTTTCTGCGGCAATTTGGTTTACATGATGAGGTTGCCAGCCACATACACAACCTCATATTAGTCACATACACAACCTCATATTAGTCACATACACAACCTCATATTAGTCACATACACAACCTCATATTAGTCACATACACAACCTCATATTAGCCACATACACAACCTCATATTAGCCACATACACGACCTCATATTAGTCACATACACGACCTCATATTAGTCACATACACGACCTCATATTAGACACATACACAACCTCATATTAGACACATACACAACCTCATATTAGTCACACACACAACCTCATATTAGTCACCTCGTATTTTGGATGCAGTGGTCCTATTCTTTCTTTGTCGCTTCAGAAACCCCTGGGAACTCCACGGGGGTGTCCATTCCTTGTTTCTCATCCCCCCATCCCCACCATAACATGTGCCTCTGTGTTTCTTGTGTCGCAGGATCAATACACCTATTCATACAAATGAGACAAGATTCCTTTCTGCAATGCTTTATCTCATGTGTTTTTATATAGTTAAGCTTTTTTCCATTACTTCATAACTTGCTTTAAAAAATATCTATGTCATCTATCAGTACTGTTTTCATGCATGTGACTTCTTCCCTGGTGAAGGCCTTGGGAACAAAAATAACGGACGTGTCTAGGAATGATCTTCTTCTTCGTACACTCTCAGACGTCTACTTGAATACTGAAAGTAATGGTTAGCTTCAGGCTATTTGCATCTCCATTGAGTTTTTTTTTCTCCAAAATTTGTTGTGACGTCATCATCAAGTGAAGCACTGTTTTGTTGGGCCTGTGACCCAGTACATCCCATTTCAACATGTATTTATGTCGGGTTGTGTTCCTTAACCTTTGACTGTCCACTGCCTACCTGCAAGGCAGCAGTTTAGTGTCTCCATTTGACTGGTATCAACAACAAAAAACAACAAAACGTAGAAATTTGTTAACGTCAGTATTTATGTCGCCATCTTAGAAAAAAGGAGGAATGCTTTAAGTATGTAAGGAAAAATAGCATGGATGTCAAAAACCAGTGTTCCATTGGGAGGTAAATTTTGTTGACTGGTTCTCTGATAGGTAAGCATTTGGTTAATTTAAAAAGTTGGTTTACATGAACCTTTTTTTGGATAGACAATCATGATTTCAGGGAGTGACTGAAGATGTGAACAAGTTACTTAGTTAAGGGTTGGATAAGCAGACTGGTATTTGGTTTGACATGAGTATGAGTGCAGAGGCTGTGTCTGTAGTTTTCCGGCTGTTGTTTGCTGGCTTTGGCAAATTAGTCAATGTTCCTCTGACTTTAAAAAGATTTATCTGCAAAGATCTCGGTTTATTTTCTGGCTGTAGTGTTAAGTAAAGCTAGTGCTGATTAGAATTTGTTATTGTCGTAGATTTTAGATAAGTATTTAAGATATATTTTGGTCCCGTCTGAATAGAACTGAAAAAGGTGGTAACTCAGTGAGAGGTAAGGTAAAGAAATAGATTTCACGAGTGAAATGGTGAAAGGTTGAGTCTGTCCCTGGATTGAGAAGATACTCTAGTCCAGCCTATCTCTACAACAGAAATTTGTTGATCAGACAGTATATCTCTCTATATATATGAACATATACACTATAACCACTCACATACACACACACAGATAAGTGACGACAATTAGATGCACAAAAGTGAAACTATATTAATGGTGTAGGGATATTGGGACGAGCTGACCGACACAGGTAATAAGTTTTATGTTAATGTTTATTTATCATAAAGAAACTTCACAACATTTATTATAAAAAATATCAGAATATATAAATCATAGGTTACAGAATTAATAAAGAAATACACATATAAGTGCAATCCCCTCTGTTGAGACAAGTTCCCACAAGAAGAAGTTAATTAACCCCCCAAAAGGTCAAAAGATTAGCACTATGGTATAGAATTTTGCTATACTGTAAAGAACAGAGTTTCTAGTTTATCTATTCTGAAATGAACAGTATTAGCAAACATAAGAAGAAAAAAACAAACAAAGTGAGTATATTAGTTATACAATATAAGAATTATTCATCCCTGCTTTCTCTCGCTCTGACAAACATGTGATCACATTTTCATTCTCGCTTACCAAATAAGTGTTGACAACAGCTTGAACATATCTTCATGCTCCAGGTAACAGATTCAGTGTCGATTCTTTTGGCAAAGTAAGCCCCAGTTCCTCAAATGACTGATTAATCCTATTATTTGGTGAACGCTTACTTTGTTACTTATTATTATTGACTCTGTTCATGTCACAGCAATTAATCCAGGTATGAAACACAACTTCGAGATAAAATGTCACAGTGTACAGTAGCTTGAAAATATTCGATAGTTAAATAGAATGTCAGGTAGATAAATCTTTTCTGGGTAAATCCTCGCCACAACACAGTGATCGGTAGTTGGAAATGTTAAATTTTATAACTTCGCCACAGCAGGCTGAATGTACATAAAATTGGAAAAGAAATCTGGGTCGCTAAGCTCTCTCTCTCTAAGTGAAACAAGAGGCCAACCCGGTCAACCTTGGAGACCCGATATATTTTACATAAGAATGTTTCTTCTTGTATTTGTTGGACTAGACTTAGACCCTTTTCTCAGATTAAGGTGCAGGCCGCTGGTAGGTTTTGGGTTGTGACCCGTACTAGAATTTAAAAGCTGAGATATATATATGAATTAGAGAGAAAATCACCAACAAGTGCGAGATATAACACCTTTGGGGAACTTCGTGGTCAGATTCTGAATGAAAGCTAAATTTTCCACTTTTGACACCCGCTAGACGTGGCCCCACGAGCAAATCGTCTCTTTGATCACGTCTCGTCTGCAGCTTAATTACATTCCGAACAAACGGATGGGTCGGGGGGGGGGGGGGGGGGGGAGGGAGGGAGATCTGTAATTATCTCCCCCTGACCAATGTAACTAACAAAAGTATGACTTTTGAATAATCGCCCTTGATTTTCTTCATAAGCTTATCTCCCCCTGTTCTCACTACGTGCATCATAGTCTGTTGTAAACATTACTAGTGCCTGATAGACATAGAGAAAAGAAAAAAAAAAATAGGCGTGGCTACAATTATGAGTTTGACAGATATAAAAGTACGAAGGTTCTGTATTAACAAAACGTGCATAACTAATAAGGAAGCAAGGTGGAAGCAAAAACGTGGGGTATATATAATCTATTTACATAATCTCTGTCACAGTTATAACAATCTTGTAATGCCTCTGTAGGAGTGTTTGATACTGAAATGGAGAAGTGCTCTTACATAGCAGATGTATGATTGCTCATGTGCTTATGTTACCGCCCAATGTGACGGCATACAATTTATTTTGGAGGATGAAATCACAGAATTAGAGAGCTTTTATTTATCCATGTGAGTAGTACCTTTGGTGTTATGCCAGCATATTCATAGTGTACCACTAGTTTAACGCTACCAAGATCATAACTCCTTCTGTTGTAGTTTTGTGGGAGGGGTATCATGACAAGATGATTTGTATTTTTAAAAATATCATCATGTTTCCTGAAGGACCGAGGACTAGATTGGAACCAAGCCAGGAGGAAGACAAATGATAAGATAGTATGGTGCTCTCTCTGGCAAACCTATCCACCCCAAGGTGGAAAAAGAACAATTAAGTAAGTAGATCATCATGTTTCTCTGTATGGAGCAAGAACTGACAACCTCATCATGTAAAACTAATTACTACAGAAACCATCACTGCCAGACAATGTGAATGCTTTGTGCAAGCTTCCTGCAGGGGGAGCCAGCTGTAATAGTGGCTCCATGCTCCATTTTGTTATATCGTAATGATAAATTATAATAATAACATAACAGAATGGAACACCAGAAGAATAGAAATACTGAAACGTGCATGTCATCAATATTCAAGGATAGGTACTTCTGGGTATTCTCCAACTGTTGGAGAAGAATACTGAATCAGCTGCAACAGAATAGTTAAATAAAACAACGTAAATAATATGGTTAATGTTTAATACATTATACTGCAGTTTTTAAATGAAATTAACAAAAATGTTTGTAAAATATATTTAACGCTTGATCTTATTCCTCTATCACCCAATTCCTCTCCCAACACTACCTTAAAGGCACTCCAGCAAAGCAACATCTTCTCACACATTTACTCATTTAATTCTTCTTTCAAGCATGGAGCCATATCTGGTGTTCTCTTTATATGACCACCAGCTATGCACAATGCTACAATATACGTATGTGGAAGTGAACCTATGTCTATGAGGCTGATTACATCCTCACTGATTCTTGACATCATCCACATACTTCCAGGGATTCTCCCTGTGGTGAAACTTGTTGAGAACCCAGCATTGCACACTAAGCTTGGAGAAGTTACTTGAGCCCCAGGCGTAATTCTTTGGCTTTGACTTGGTTGCCTGCATGCAGAAGGATCTCACTATGGACCCAGTGATAGGCAGGATAAGCTGAGAAGTGGCTCTTTGCAGGATGTAACAATTCCTTCGGACAGCCCAGAACCAGAGTATAGTATTTTAGTTCTGCATAGTTGGAGAGTCCCCTTGGATGGCAGGGAATGCACAGTATGCCACGTACTTCTTACTCCTAGAAGTAATCTGGTACCTAGCTTGTGACCAGATCTGACGATCCTTTAAATGCAAGCCAAGCTGGAGAAACTGGAGCTCATGACTTCAACTCAACACATTTCGGAATGGCAGAAAAGCCACAGGAAAAGCCTAGATCTACAGTGTAGATAATACCATGGAGTCTTCAACTTGGTATTGGCTGCTAAAGAGCGAGAAGCTCAGCATCCCTAGTTAAACAAAAACAAATTCTTCTTTCAAACATCTCATACACACTTCCTTCATCTCATTGGTTCAAACACCTCATACACACTTCCTTCATCTCATTGGTTCAAACACCTCAGACATACTTCCTTCATCTCATTAGTTCAAACACCTCAGACGGGACCCCAAGATGCAGCAATAGTGAATGCAGTCAGCGACCCATAGCTGTACTGCTTGCATCAGGACCAGCGAACCAGAGCTGGTCAAGACCGCACTCCACCTCCACGTGGTGGTCCTGGAAACAGTCTGCAGTGCAGTCTGGCTGAGCGAGTGCGGATCGCAATGGGAAGGCAAACCCGGTCCTTAAAAAAATGCCGTGCTGAAGTCGGATGTGTCGACCGAAAGGTGCAGATATCACAGCTTAGGTGTAAACAGACACAACGCAACCACCGTCCTTTTCAGGGCGAACGAGGAAGAAGAAGAAGAAACACCTCAGACATCCTTCCTTTATCTCATTGGTTCAAACATATCAGACATCCTTCCTTTATCTCATTGGTTCAAACACCTCAGACATTGATAAGTCCAAATTTAAGGGGGCATATACACCCAGAAAAAGACAAAAAAGGTTTTTTTTTGATTTTCATATAATAATTGTGTTTTAAATATTAATAAGCCTTTTTACTTTGATATTCTTTTTGAATTATGTGTTTATCTGTAATAGTTTATGAGTTATCAATGTTCAAAGAGAATCAGATAAGTGTTTTAACATTCTAAAAACTAAACTTTAACGAAAACAGGGCTTGCGATTCACAGTTCCTGTGATATTTTCTACAATTTTAAAGCTATAGCCTTCAAACTTTGCACACTTATAGCCCATGTTATCCTTTATTGCACGAACCTCCACTTTTTTCTTACATGGTATAGAAACAGAGATATTGCTATACAAAGTTCTGAATTTGTGCTATTTAAAAGGGTCATATTGCAAGAGCCATATCTACAAAACTCATTGGGGTAGACATTTTTGGGTGGTTCACGCCATAGGTAGGGATGTTATGCACATCATCTGCTGGTTTGGCATTCTTTGCACCTTTTATGTGAGTGAAATTCATTCCCAGGTGCACTGGGGGTTTTCCTTTCTTTTTTTTTTCATCACTTCATGTTAATTAATTATTTTCACATAAAACATTAAAATTTATAAAGTAAACTTTGTTCATCATAAAATATGATATCTCTTGTAACATGTGGCCAAATTTTATGTCAACAAGTTTGTTAGTTATTTTCCTGTTAATTTTTTAAAAAGATAACCCATCTCTGGGTGGGTGTTCCCCCTTAAGCAAGGGCAGTAATCGTTATGAGTCTCGGATGTACCATAGATTATAGTGGTTATTCCACTTGAACAGCTGTTAATTTATTAAAAAAATATGAGTGTATCGCATTCGAATCTTCGAAATGCAGAACGTTTTTCACGGTGACATAATCCCACGTGAGTTAAGTGTTCTAAGCTATTTTTGAGCTGTGAGCGAAAGTTCTCGGAAAGTTAGCCCCAGGCTTTTGTGATTGGTTGGGGTGTAATGGGGGAGAATGTTTTTTGGTGTCAGTGTGTACTGGGCGAGTGCACTGGAGAGATGTAAAGTGTTTTTCAATGTGTACCAGTGTACATGCATTTATGCTGAGATATATTATGTGTGATTATCCCAGATGAGATGTATTAGCTAAGGAGATGTTTCTTAGGCCTTTGAGTATACAGGCCAGTGTTTAAAGATTATGTATATTTTTGAAGAGTTTGTGTCCTGGGCGTGACTGGAGAAATCAGCCCAGTGTTTGCGAGGGAAGCCTGTACACTGCCTGATGTGTCGACTTATATTGGTGAGGCCTATTATTTATCAGCAGTCTTCTGGATGGATTAAACTGCGTTGAGACGTCATATATTGGTGAGGCCTATTATTTATCAGCAGTCTTCTAGATGGATTAAAGACACTGCTTGATATGTCGACTTATATTATGAGGCCTATTATTTATCAGCAGTCTTCTAGATGGATTAAAGACAGTGCTTGATATGTCGATTTATATTATGAGGCCTATTATTTATCAGCAGTCTTCTAGATGGATTAAAGACAGTGCTTGATATGTCGACTTATATTGTGAGGCCAAGGTTTGAACAGGCCGTATTATGATTAACTGCAGTACAGCGATTTGGTGGAGCTGTTAGGAAGCTGTTAAACTGCGCTGAGACGTCATATATATTTGAGGCCTATAACTATGGGCCAGTAGTTCTTCTTGATGGATTATTGTTATTATATAATCCGGATCTTCCTTATGGTACACTATTATGACTGGAACGCCACGACTTTATCAGTGGTGGTTTTCAGTTCAAGTTGGATCGAACTCACGACATTTATATTAAGTTGCCTGTGTGGCGTGATATAATATATAGCAACCTTGGTATTTGACTACTCTATGGTTAGCAATTGTACACTTCATCTGCAACAGTGGATGCAACATCGTTTTGCAACAAATACTGATTGTTACAGTGGCGGCAATAATAATCCTAGCGGCAACAGTCGTGGACATAACTTTCGGACGTGATCCCACGTCATCTGCGTTATGTGACTTTCTTCTATGCTGTGTGGCGCATTTAAGAATCCATCATCATTATCAACTACGTGTGCAATAGTAGTTGTTTTCTAACTTACATGGTGTGATACCTGCTATAGAAGACTTACCCAAAAACAGACGTTAATATAACTAGGCGGTAACATATCTGATGGAGTGCAGCTTATTAATACCCATCTACATAGAGGATTATAATATATCTAACATTTCCATTGCCAAGATATGCTTCATGATTCAGTTCTGCTTTTTGAATTGAAGTTGTCAAATGAGCTGTGCCAGTATTTTGGTGGCGCAATTACAGAAGTTTACCATCATAGTAAACAAGAGATGTCAAGTACTTCCTTTCAAGTGGATTATCAACGAGATTGAGAGACTGTGTACCCCTACAGTTACAGAGGGAATTCAAGCTGATGTGCAGTCATTCTACACGGGTGCCTCAAGTAGATGATTGGCAGTAATACAGTTCCTGTTTACCTGTGCGGTGTATGAGCACACATACCGTAGTGAGGACAAAGGACCTGAAGTGAGAAGTGTCAAGCTGCGGTGACCTTATGCGGTGAACTGTTTTCCTCAGCAGACTTTGTGATGTTCAGCATTTTTGGACGACCGTACTTTCCTTTATTGAAGATAAGTGGTTTATGTTGTGGAAACTGTGCCATTTTATCTTGTGT
>JAMPIV010011098.1:255000-271043 GCA_024509875.1 Oreohelix idahoensis | reverse complement strand
CTATTAATATACAACCCCCCCCCTATTATTATTTTATTATACGTCTAAATATATTCCTAATCCAAGAAAACCGTGTTGTAAATTTGTTTTGCTAAACTTATCATAATGTATATAATCTGAACCCCCCCCTCCCCCCCTATGTTGTCTATTACTAGTTATTCGCCGTAGAGCTTTGTAATAATGTTATATTTGCTTACGGTGCGTGTGATCGGGCTGCAATTGTGTATCGCGTGATGCGGGTTTAGTGTTGCACGTGTCCCTGCTTTTCTGCCTCTCCCTTCTCGCTATCCTTAAGTCCATCTGTCTTTTAGTTACGCCGTGTATAAAATGGAATGAATGAAATATTAAATTTAGGTCATTGATCAGCTTGCGTATCTCAATGTTTTTCCAAGAAATACAGCACACGTTTCATTGAAGAAAGCGGGTAATAATACAGTAGGCTTTTACTATCAACGTGAAAGCGTTACAATTTGCCGACGAAGTAGAAAACAAGGGGGATTTCGAGTACAGTCATTGTGACAGCACTGTTCTTTACCATTCTTCTTTCCTTTTATTAAATTTATTTGTTAGGCTTTGCATTTACGTTTTAATTTATATATGGGGATTAGAATAATTCACGACAACGCTTACGTTTAACACCTAAACGCATGCCGTAACTGCCACCTACTGACCGAGAGGGCGCTTGTCAGTTGCGAATCTCAGACAACCCGTCTCCAGTGTAGAAGCAGTTTTTCACACCTCCCCGAGAAGCTCATCCTGAGAACCATAACTGACACTTTGCTTTCTCGCACCTTACGCCAAAACTGGCCGTGGAGCGTGAGTGTCATATCACCTGACACTGAGAATCTACCTTGGAAACTACCTGTCAGATGCAAACTACCAGACAAATGTCTCCTCATCATGTCTGACGGAGTGAATTCTCACACTTCAGGCCCAGAAACTTAGCCGAAGAAACACTGTCCCAGGGAAAACTGTAGACAGCTGTCTGCTCCCCTGTCTGACGGAATGCATTCTAACACTCTGCGTCTCGTGTAGGGGCTGACACGTTACGTCATAACTGCGTTCTCAGTTTTGAGAAAAGAAACAGGTAAACGTTAGAATGGGAAAATAGTAATGTATATAGTCGCAAACGAACGAATGCGAAAAACACAAAAAGGATAAAAGAGTGATAATAAATGGAAGATACGGGTGAAAGAAAAAGAAGAAGATATAGGCAATTTAATGATCATAAAACCTCTTTGACAGAACGTCCCCCCTTTAAGATATGGAAGCACTCCATGTCTACGTTATGGAATTAAATTTCCTATATCCGTACCTTTGTCTGGAATGTCTCCCATGCGCGCTTGAAAGAGCGTCGCCACTTCTGACATTTTTGAAAGATTTCGTGTGTGTGCAGTGGAGTTTCCCTGCCACTATCGTCATCTTTGTCAGTTTTGGCGATCGTCAGGGGATGGTCGGAGGTTGGCACTGGTTTTTCCAAGTATCTCTTTAACAGATTTAAATGGAAAACCTGTTCCTTTCCTTGAACAGAGATCTGGTAGTTAGCCTTAGAAATCTTTTTCAGGACGGTAAACGGCCCTTGCCATCCGATCCTCAGTTGGTTGTTTCCGGTAGGGAGTAACACCAAAACTTTCTCTCCTGCTTCCAGTTCTCTCTCTTTCGCGACTTTCCTGTATCGGTTAGCGTGCTTTGTGCGTGCTTGTTTAAAGTTGGTCGTTTCTAGGTCCCATCCTAGTTTCAACCTTTCCTTTAAATCCGACACATATTTACTTGCTGAGACGACTGTCTCATCAGCCTTCTGGTCTGTCAGCGACCAAAGTAAGGCTTCAAGCGGGCCCTTAATAGGTCTGCCGAATAAAAGCGTAGCTGGCGGAAATCCTGTGGAAGTATGAGGAGATTCTCTGTAGCCAAATAAAGCTGCAGGAATACAAAGATCCCAATCTTCAGGATTTACTTGTGCCAGTTTACTTAACATCATGTTGAGGTTTCCATTAACACGTTCCACGAGCCCATTTCTGGCCGGAGTATAAGGCTTTGTGTAGATGTGTTGGGTCCTCAAGATCTTCACGATCTCATCCATCAACAGGTTTCGGTATGGAGATCCGTTATCCGTCAACACTTGTTGAGGGAATCCCAAGCGAGTGAAAATCTGCACGACGGCTTCTGCGACATGCTTGGCATCTGCGCATGTTAGCGGGATCGCTTCTGCCCATAAAGTGCATGTATCGACTAAGGTCAGGATAAACCTGTTCCTTCTTTTAGTCCTTTCTAAGGGTCCTAAAATGTTGATCACAACCCGTTCGAATGGTGTTCCCACTATTGGCATTTCACCCAACGAGACTGGGGGTGCCCGTTGCTTGGGTGGCACACGTTGGCACTAGGCACAGGATTTGACATACCTGATAATCTCAGTATTTACTCCTGGCCACCAATAATGAGTGGTTTCCATTGGTTTGTGGCGTTCTGTCATATATGTCCCCAGAAGGGAAGAGAGTGCCCCATTTCTAGGATTTGGCTTCTGTACTTTTTCGGTACTAGGAGCTGGTTGTAACCTTGGTCAGGCTTGCCGGTTCTGCGATAAAGTACGCCATCCTTAGAAAAAATGTCCCCGTGCTGTCTGGGTTCCTTAGCCATGGGCAGTTTCCTAAAGCAGGGTGCCAAAGTAGGGTCCTTTTGTTGCGCTTCTTTAAGTTCCATGGGTAACAAATTAGGCGCAGGATTCCGTTCCTTCATGGTTTGCCCTCTTGTAGTAACTGCTGCCACAATCGGCTCTTCCGGTTTGCAAATACAAACGTATATACCGCCAAGTATGACTGGGTAGATGGGATCATCCATAAGAGCCGCTTTGATCACGCCTCTGATAAAATCGGAGTGGATCTCCACCAATGCGATGGGAAGCGTTGTTGGTGCATCACTCCTAAGAACTCCACAAAGTTTAACGGTTTCTTCTGTTTCTTTACCGGGTTTGACCAGGTGCCTGGCAACAATGCAATCAAAAGAAAGCCCCGTGTCAAACAAACAATACGTTGAAGTCCCGCTTAAAACAACCGTACCTCGCGTAGAGGGCCTCTCTCCCGCCGGTTGAGAATCACTGACAATAATTCTTTTCTGCGAGTCTGTTGTTTGTAAGCATCCGATGCGCTTCGGCTCGGTGTGCTTGCTCTGATCCTTAGTCCTGTGCTCAGGGGTTCTCCCTTTGCCACCTTGTCCTTTCTGGCTGCGCTGCCGTGTAGGGTGGTCGGGTTGATCAGACTGTTTACTGTGGTTGCTGGGGTACTTGGTTTTGTAGAACTTAGATTTTTCAGAAGGGGGTATTTGAGGTCCGGTTTCTCTGTGGTTATTTTGGTTAGAAACATGAGGAATATGAGAAGATTGGTCTAGATTATTTTTCCGAAAATGCTCTTCTGTCGGTTTACGTTTTGTGGCCGATAGTTCAGCCAGCGCATTGTGATAACGCTCAGACTTTTCTAAGATGTCTTCAAGCTTTTCTGCCCCCTGCTCCGCTAGAAATCCCCGGGTATCTGCAGACAAAGTGTTCTTTATTTGTTCTGTTAAAACAAATTCCTCCAGACCTTCATAGGTAGAGGGGAGCTGTGAAAGCTCAAGGCACTTTGTCAAATATCCCTTCAAACGAGATGAATACTGCTGGAAAGTTTCAGATCTCTCCTTCCTGCTGTTGCGAAACAGTTGCAAAAATTTGCGAGCATTCATTTCGAAGCGCTCCAGTAACGCTTTCTTCAACACATCATAGTTGTCTTGTTGGCTGGTCTCCAGTTTGGCGTAAACATCATACGCAGAACCTTTGAGGGCCTGGGAAAGTTTCATACACCAACGCGACCTCTCTAAACCGTACAGGGTTGCAATTTCTCAAATTTTTCTAGCCATGTATCAATCTTCTCATTTGGACAAGGGAAAGATTCTAGCGGAAAAGACATAGCCGTGAGATGAGTAGATTGTGTGTTAGAAGGATCAGTTAAGGAAGAATGAGGAGAAGACACTCCATTGCTGGAGGTAGAGGCAGCGCCACGACTTTGGAATTCTAGAGTTTTAAGAGCTAACTCATGCTATCTCTCTTCTCTCTCCTTCTCATGCTGTCTCTCCCTCTCCTTCTCTCTTTCCTCATGCTGCATCCTGCGAATTTCCATTTCCTCATCCATCTTCTTCTGCTGTAATAGACGGTCTTTCGCTTCTTTCCTCTCCGCTGCTTCTTCTTTCCTCTTTAATTCTTTTTTCCTCTTTAGCTTCAGCTGCTTTCCTCCGCGTCATATCTCTCCAGTTCGCCTCTGACAAAAGCTTTCGCTTCTTCTCCTTCCAAACCTTCTTCTCTTGCCTCGTCCCTGAGGAGTTGTCTAAGCTTCGCCCTCTCTGCCATAGTAAATAGGTGACTGGGACTTAGTCGAGAAAGAAGTCAGTAAAAGGATACGCTGGTTCCTTACCACTTACGAGAAATTACCAAAACAATAGATGATATACTTATAACCTGGGATACCTCCTCCAAAAATAAAGTATCTAACTATCGCTGCTATTAATCGGCAATTAAGCACCTAATGCAGACGACTACGCCAAATAAATGGTAGTTAAAATTACTCACTGAAAAATAAGTTGCTACAGTGGAAACAAAATAATTATTGCAAAAAAATTTTAAGGAGAAAAAAATCCCTTAATTTTTAAATCCACTATGAAGTTCACCCCTGAAGACAGTTAGGGTAAGGGAGGCAATTAATCTGGACAAATATTCCGAAACGCACTCCTTAGCTTTGCTCAAACACTTACTTCTTCAAAACCCCTGTGAATGTTATACACTCACAAACTTTACCAGCGTTTAGTATTACAAAATCAGTAATTAACATATATTCCGACAAAATCAACCTCAAAACGAAATGTATAATGCTCAATAATGCTGTGGAAAAACAATTATTAGCCGAGTGGTCAGCACGCCCATAAACAGATCGATATGTCTAGGGGATAGTTATTTTTAAAAAGTACCAAACTCACAAGACATCACACTCTTACTCTGTATCAGAACAAAGAAAATTAATCCTGCAAACGAGCTGATATTCGTATTTGCTCAGGACTAGAGTTCAATTCCCGGAAAAACGAGCCACCATTCTGTCGTAGATTTTTGATAGGGGAATTAAGACTTGGGTTGGTCCCTTCTGAATAGATTTGAATAAGTGAAAGTCACAGTGAGAAGTAGTAATAGCAATAGGTTCCCACGAGTGAGATGGTAGAATGTGATCAAGAGGCTGTCTCTGAGATCGAGAAATCTTCTCTCTCTCTCACCTATCTTCTACGACAGCTTTCGAAGAGTCAGACAGTCTAAACATATATATATATATATATATATATATATATATATATATATATATATATATATATATCTAAACACTCACGTGCACGCACATACAAGACGACAGTTATACGTACAGACGTAGGAAAACTATAACAAATGATTATATAAATATTCTCGAACGAGCTGACCAACACGCTGATTAATTTCAAGAGAAATTTTAATTATCATCTAAAATTTCTTCACAACACATGAAATTATATCAAAACATATACACATAGTCATAAAAAAATCAAGGAATTGCTACAGGAAATGATAGACCCACAGTTAGATCTTATCCCTTGAGGTATGCCCACATTCCTGTTGGAAGAAAGTGATAGCCCCAAGGAAACAAGGATACATAGGATTAGGCCTAATATTTCCCCTTCTTAAGGTATGGACAGACTTGATATCTCTGCTCTATTTTAAGGGAAATATGATTAGCAATACTTGCATACAGAAAGTTAAGATAGCAAATTGGGTGCCCAATTACAAAAATAAAAATTCACTCCGTCCTGCATTCACTTTATTCATTCAGCCGAGCACACGTGCACATGTTCATACTCACAGCTTAGATAGCCACTTCTGGTAATACAATTTTTATGACATTCACCTACAGACTCGTCAAGGGCAGTCTTTGACCAAGAAATCCCCAGTTCCAAAAAGACAGGATGAATTCTCTGCTTCCGGAAACGACTCCTTGGGTGTTCTTATTTTTCGGATGTCTGCTTAAGTCACATTAAAATTGTCCGGGCACGAAACATTAACAACGAGCACAGTGTCAATAGCTTAGGTTTCTAGAATTGAGGAATGTCAGATCGGTGTCTACTTTCAGGCAAGGACTATATTTGGTCACCACACCACTAGTCGAAACTCCGTCGGAATGTTACTGACGTGAATATGTTACTTGCGCACCACGGCTAAATTTGTACATAGAGTTTGTGCAGAAAATTTGATCTGGCTCAAAGGCCCAGTATAAAACAGTTAGTCTTTAATAAAACCCGTTAGTGAGAGTTGTACTCTGTCTATTTCTGAAGACACACGCACGGTCAGACAGGTGTTAACTTGTAAACCTTCGTGGTTAAAAGATAAAACTGTTTATGTTTCTCACAGGTATGTCTCTGTACTAAACGCCGGCAAAATTTGGGTTACCCAGTATTCACTGAATAAAGAAAAACACATATGAAATATTTTACATATTATGTACTCACTATAACTTACATTTTTTTTAAACTGCAAGCGTACCACTTGACTTATCATTTAAACCTTCCTGTGAAATAAGTTATGTACATACAATCAATCATCATGAATTAGGAATACCTATGTGTTCCGTCACCACTCATGAAGCATCTAGCATTAATAAAGTTAGTTTAGAAAGTTTATTCTCGTCTGATTATTTTAGCAGTAAAATTAAATTCCTTAATAGCCGACTGAGTTTAAGCTAGAAATATAATTTATGTTTTCCACTGTAACTCGTCACTATAAAATAATACAGACTATATAAATTAAGCGCTCTGCACCAAATCTAACTAGTGAAATAAAATAAGCGATTTAACACTTTAAACACTTCACAAAATACTAGATAATATGTATAAAATATAATATTTACCTCCCCACACAGAACTACAGACTAAACCATGAACTAGAATACTGCAATCTAATTGTAGTCTAGAGCTCGGCAAAATGGCCAAGAAACTCAGACTTCGCCAAAACACAGATATAATGATCTAGCACAGCGATATGTCTATTGCAAAATTTAGGAGCAAGAATGAAAATCTAGTTTCAAACTCTGGTTATATCTATTACCAAACAAAGAGGTAAACGTTTAATTTCGCAAAACGAAGTACTCTCCCCTTTCCGTCTTTAACGCTTACGTTTAACACCTAAACGCATGCCGTAACTGCCACCTACTGACCGAGAGGGCGCGTGTCAGTTGCAAATCTCAGACAACCCGTCTCCAGTGCAGAAGCAGTTTTTCACACCTCCCCGAGAAACTCATCATGAGAACCATAACTGACACTTTGCTTTCTCGCACCTTACGCCAAAACTGGCCGTGGAGCGTGAGTGTCATATCACCTGACACTGAGAATCTACCTTGGAAACTACCTGTCAGATGCAAACTACCAGACAAATGTCTCCTCATCATGTCTGACGGAGTGAATTCTCACACTTCAGGCCCAGAAACTTAGCCGAAGAAACACTGTCCCAGGGAAAACTGTAGACAGCTGTCTGCTCCCCTGTCTGACGGAATGCATTCTAACACTCTGCGTCTCGTGTAGGGGCTGACACGTTACGTCATAACTGCGTTCTCAGTTTTGAGAAAAGAAACAGGTAAACGTTAGAATGGGAAAATAGTAATGTATATAGTCGCAAACGAGCGAATGCGAAAAACACAAAAAGGATAAAAGAGTGATAATAAATTGAGGATACGGGTGAAAGAAAAAGAAGAAGATATAGGCAATATTACTTATGGTAATGGTTAGTCACCATATGCCCTGGTTGTGATCTCATCTTATCTGCTCTCAGCTCAAATAATTTGGAGTGATGGCAAAATGTAAAGTAAATTATGGTTATATCGCGGTTATTAACCAGTTGTCCACGGGGCACTTGGTTATTGTTACTGACAGTGTGTATGGGGGTTGCTCGATCGTTGTCTGACAAGGGTGTTGTCAGAAGCATTAGGCTTATAGTGGTAGCCGACCTATTGTTAAATAACGCGAATGATGTGTCTGTCGGCCGAAAGGATAGGCCAATGTTGACGAGCTCAACAACACTGAAACGATGGGTCATTAACTTGACCAACTGTAGCAATATACACTGGACCCATGTTGTACAATGGTGACGATACGATTTTTATTGTAGTTAGACGAAGATAGCGACATCATAGGTAAACATCATACATTGTGCAATAGGAATCAATACAGCCGTTTGATTGACATCAACGGGTCCTTTGCGTACTTGAGGTCAACGGCCTGACAAAATACATGGTCATTATGAAGGAACCATGTTTTAACTTCTTTATGTATTATAAATCAATCTGGAACATCATCACTCCTGATGCCGGAAGAACGCACTAGCCATTGATCATAACTGGTACAATGAAAGCTCTGCCATAGCAAACAGGGCCATCGGTCTTTGAGGCATGAGACTAAGTAATTAGCCGTTTTCTGGCAACAATTAAAAGAACTTGAAAGCTTCCCGGAAAGTTTCTACAGGAATAAGCTTCATCGCCTTTCAATATATCTGCATGTTAACTTGCATGTGTCTGCTCTTCACTTGAGAGTAAGAACACTAAAATACATCTGTCGCAGACGATTAATATATATATAATATATATAGTGCCTCAAGATTATGATTTGTATAGCAACAAATGGACGCAACAAATTCCATCATCTGCATTCAATGATGATGCAGAAAAGTATGCATAAATATTTAAAATATACATTTATCTCAGATGCGCTCACATGTGCGTCTATCAAAACTAGACTGGCATGTGAAAGTCTCACACACTTAACTCCCACGTGGAAAAAGGACTTAACAGTATACATGACCCCCGCGAAGAAAATAAAGCTAAGCTTTTTTTTTTTTAAAAAAGAGGAGACCGGAGAAGTCAATCAAAGTCCATTTTACAATAATCAATCAAACATAATTAATGTTAAGTCATTATAAGAAGAGAGCAAGTGAGATAGAAGTGTGGAAAAGGAAACAAATACTAAATTCAAACAAAATAAAGGGAACATTATGTACCAACAATGTACAAAATGCAAACCAAGTAGTGGCAAATGAAATGAGAAAAATGATAAGAAATGGTGAATAATGGTGACAGCAATCAACAAAAATGCGAAAAACAAATGTCAAGCAATGAACAAAATTAAATCGTGTAATGTATGTATGTATGCGCAGAAATGTAAGAGTGGGTAAACAAGTAAATAAAATCAATGCGCAAAGTAAAAACACTAGAATGAAACAACACATTCCAAAGAAGGTGTAGGGGGAATCAACTAGACAGCTCAAGCAAGTATCCAAATATGGCTACATGAACTATGTCTATGTGCCAAATGTATCAAGCGCTGATGATGCGCCATCATAAAATAATTGATGTGAGATGCAATAGTGTTTCAAAAATACTAGCCTAATTAAGTTAAAATTAATGTCATAAATGTCTCACATTGTTCCTGGAATATTAAAATGGTACTAATTAATCGACAATTAAATGCTGTAGAAGTGTCATGAAATCAGAAAGTTAGCAAGTGAAATTGTTATTAATCCGCACAAATGGTGTAGGAAATATATGTTTAATGTTTTAAAGTCAAATGTTATTAAATTATTCACGCGTTAAACAAGTTCAGTTTAGGTCACTTTAGTTTTCAATAGAAATCGATGTAAACTCGCACAATAGTCAATGTTGAATAAACAAAGTCACTGATAGTTAATCAAAACAAGAATCAAATAATAATAAAAATTGATGTTGTTAAGAAAGTACACAATATATTCTAAAAAATGGTGAGAATAAGGTAATGTTATATTCAATAGTGAGCACATGGCTGGGAAATGTAAGTATCACGTGGCGTCATTGTTCGTAAGCAGCCATTTATTAGTGATGACTGGGTAGCGCAGAGGTATCATGATCTGAAAGGTGTAGCGGCCCTATAGAATCTTGTGGGCATCTAGATAAAAAAATCGTCCAATGAGGTGTCGGAATCACGGATGACCTGAGTGGTGAAATCAAATGTACGGAACTTGATATAATCTCATGCAGCCTTGAAATTTGTGAATTCTGCACTCTGAAGTCCAATAAGCGTTCTCTGTTTAGGGGCAATGACAAAATGGGCGTCAATCACAAATCGTAGTAATGACCAGATAATGGCCAACAATGTGATGTCTGTTTCAGAGTTGAGACGTGCAGTTTCATTCAATTTTTGAGAGATGTGGAGTACTAGCACAGCTCCGATAACCATCGAAAAAATGTTCCTGCAAATAATGAAATAAAAATTACAATTTGGTAAGTGTATGAAAAGATTTGATGAAAATATCAACTTTAACCTATTGCATGTGGTCTGGTACTTTTTTGACCATTGTGGCATGCTAGGTGACCCTTTCTTTAATAAACGAGAAAAGGTAGCAGCGATAGTAGCCAAAACAGTGAGGAACTTAGTAACGATATAGAAAGACAAAATGGATTGAAGAAAATTACAGCGTGAGAAGGAAGTCGCGCTGAGGATAATGTGCTGCATGAAATACAGGCATAAGAAAAAGCATTTTAAAAATTAGCGTGCGTAATGATATACACTATATGCAGTGATGGAAGATCAATTAAAGAAATCAAGACAAGACTTGAGATGGCCTCAGCTGCCATGACAAGGTTGAATGTGATCTGGAAAAGTAACATCAGTTTTCCTGTGAAGATCAAATTATACAAATCACTTGTATTATCTATTCTCTTGTATGGGTGTGAGAGCTGGACACTCACTGCAGATATGGAGCGAAGGATTCAGGCTTTCGAGCATAAATGTTATAGAAGAATTTTGCGCATTTGCTATAAAGAGCACAAAACAAATGTCTATGTTAGAGAGAAGATAAACACCTATGCAGGCCACCAAGAACCACTTTTGTCAACAGTGAAACGTCGAAAGCTTGCCTGGTTTGGGCATGTAACTCGTCATGACTCCCTTTCGAAAACGATCCTCCAGGGAACAGTCGAAGGTAAACGGAGAAGAGGAAGGCAGAGAAAATCCTGGGCTGATAACATCAAAGAATGGGCAGGACACGGTTTTTCCACACTTGTACGCATTGCTGAGGATAGAGAGCAGTGGAGGACCCTGTCTGCTGATGCTTCCACCATGGCACCCCTACGACCCATGACGGGTTACGGGCTGAGATGATGAATGATATACAAGGAAGTCATAAATATACAAATGATATTGACGTCAAGAAGATAATAGATAACATAGGAACGATGACTGAATATCCGAGTTGTAGTGAGAGACAAAGGAAGCCCAGTTGACAAAGGCCTAGATCTAACAGGATGAACTGATGTCATAGCCCTGCACTGGGCAATACAAAAATATGAGAAATATAATAAAGATGCAAAACCAGACATGTGTGAATCTGGACGGGCAACAAATTTCAAAAGTAGAGCAATGATAGCAACAAAAAGTAGATGACCAGGAAAATACTGAGCTAACCGGCCCAGAAAGAAATGTAAATAGTCCCACAAGAAATACAAATGCACAGAGAACTAAGTCTGAACATGTGGTAAAAAACTTACAAATCGTAGCAGAAAAGAAGTTGCAACCACCATGACTGAATGTAGATTCGGTTGTAACGACAAAGTTAGTGTGTGTATCAGACGTAAAAGATGAATCTTCCTCTTCAATAGTACCCAAAGAAGAATTATAATTTGAGCAACGACGAACTGAAGTATGTCGTAATGGGCTCAAAGAAGCACCAAAATTGGTATAATGAATAAAAGTATCATTAGTACTGCAAGATCCTACTACATTAGCAGAACGTATCACGTTAGCAGAATGTACCTGGGGATTAGCTTTTGGCATAGTCGTTAATGTGGCGGCAGTAATGTGATGTTGCCGTTCCGAGGCAGCAATTTGTACTGGAGTCACACCTTTATACCATGTATTAGTCTGATAGTAAGGTCGGTGATTGGTGATCGGAGCATGCATGCATGTATATAACCTGTAAAAATGGTGTGGCAATGTGAACGATGGCAGTCTGAAAAGTCTCGACTGTCCCACTGAATGTAATGCATTCCACCCTTTTACCTGTTGCGCAAGACAGGTGAACAAGGATTGCCTAATTCCAACAGTAGAGCATCCTGAATCAAAGAGAACTGAGTCGGGAATATGATTAACAAGTCCATTGTGTAAGGTAAGGGATCCTGGTCCATCATGTGCACTCAGGGCAGACAGAATCGGGAGAGCATGACCGCAACTCAGAGTCATAATCGCCTCAGGCTGAAATAAAGTTGTGCATTCAGGACACTGACATGCCTGCTCAAAATCAATATAACATGAGCATGCATTATGAACATTATTACTGTCACTTTGATTTAAATTCGTTTGAGAATCATGCTGAGTTGAGTTAACATGGCGATGCGACTTATCATTTGAAGATCTACCTCTACATATGGATCGATTTTTACTATTATCCCTGAAGTGATTATTGTTATGTTCTCTATTGGGACCCTTATGTTGATTTGAACCCAAATGAGAATGACTGTGGTAATTATTTCCCCTTTGACCAAAATATCTGTTTGAAGAATTGTGTTGGTTTGGAGAAAAATTAGAGCATGACTGCCAATCACTGGAGTGATTATCTCTTTTAAAATGTCCTTTGATAAGAAACTCTTTACAGAGTGATACAACAGGAAGCAATCTGATCATCAGAAGAAGTCCCCCCGTCCGACAAGTGGTTCGGCCCGATTACTCCTTTACACTCTAAGGGGGCGGGCCCACTTGGGTCATGACTCCCACGCGTCTCAGCCTCCTGTTGTCTTGTATCGAAAAAGAACCCATTTCACTTGTGGTAGCAACTTTAAAATTGTTAACAATGACACGTCTATTGTGGCAGTAAATAATAGTCAATCAGTGCAGTACTTGTGAGAGCCACATCAATTAAAAACGCTTGTTTAAATCATTTCCATTGCTTGTTCATACAGCTGTAGACATAATGCACACAATTTTCAGCAACATTATAAAATTTGTGAAGATGATTTATATATATATATATATATATATATATATATATATATATATATATATATATATATATATATATATATATGATAGGTTGATCGAGATGATTATGATGATGTTGTGATATTTGATCACTCTCTAGCACACTCGCAACCGACCCGATTCAACAATAAAGCTCTGATTCTTAAGGCAGGGGCTGTCTTTATTTTTACAACCCATTCAGTAACTAAGAGCTTACTGAAGCAAACATTAAACAAATAAACCAACAAACCAAACACCAAACAAACACCCAGCTAGTGCTCGATTGCTAATCTGAAGAAGCAAACAAAGCAACGACTGGTGAAAATCATAATAGTTAAATAATAATACTCTCACCGGCCAAACAGACCTTCCACGCCACCTGACATCCTCAACTATCACACCCGCACACACTCATGCGTGTCGTCCAATGCGACTAGTATGGTGTTGTGCATGAGGCTGGCAATCTCACCGTGTAATATAGGTTGCTACCGAAACCACTATTGCAAGAGCATCTGAATGCTTCATGCGGAGGCAAACCAAACTGGTGGCTCCATGCTCCCTCAGAAGCGGAGAAGTGAAATATATATCTCCAAGTGAGCCCACGTGCTCTCACAAACCATTCTTCACATAACAATAATTAAATAATCATGAAATGGACATAAAATAATATTCAACTATATGTACAACATATACATAGGGACAGTTTATGGAAAATACTGAGGGCTTATGGAATGCCAAGCTGCATAGTGTCAATCATAAAAAAGCCTCTATGCAAACTTTACGTGTAGTGTTGGGCAGAGCAACCTAACCTTTGAGGTGAAGACAGGAGTACGACAGGGATGCCCCTTATCAACCACTCTATTTTTAACAGTCATAGACTGGGTGATGCGCCAGACAACAGAGGGCAGTCCAAGAAGAATAAGATGGACAACATTTTCTACATTGGAAGATCTGGAATATGAATTTGACATTGCACTACTAGCACATTCACATCAACACATCCAGGAAAAAACGGATAGACTTATTAAGTTTAGCCAGCAGGTGGGCTTGAACATCAATTTAAAGAAGTCTGAGGTCTTGACGCTCAATGTGAGCAACCCTGAGCGCATATCAGTAAGGAATCAGCAACTGGTACAGACAGATACCTTCACATACCTAGGAAGCATAGTAACACCGGACGGCGGGGCAGGCAAACACATTAACATCAGAATGAATAAGGCAAGAACAGCCTTCTTTAGCCTAAACAACATCTGGAAGTCCTCCCAATACAGCACAAGCACAAAATTAAGATTATATCAGAGCTGTGTGCTTTCTGTGCTTTTCTATGGTGCGGAATGCTGGAGAGTTACATAGAAGGAAATGTCGAAATTGTCCTCTTTTCACACAACATGCCTAAGAAAAATTCACCGAATCTTTTGCCGAATACCATCACTATCCAAGATCTGCTTACTCGTAGCAAGCAAGAGGACATGCACACCATCATAGCTGGCAGATGCTGGAGCTGGGTTGGCCATGTCCTCAGAAGAGACCCCGATGCCATCACAAGAACAGCTATGCTTTGGACCCCTGAAGGAAAACGAAAGAGAGGCCGACCAAAAGCAACCTGGCGGAGGACTGTGGAGGCTGAAATGCAAAGAATGAACCAGAGTTGGGGCACTGTACGAAGGATGGCCACCGACCGAGCAAAGTGAAATCAATTTGTTGTTGCCCTACAAGACGCCACTAGGCGTGATGACCACTGACTGCTTTGACGGTTGGCGGCTAACGATCAAAGAAGAATAAGATAAGTACAACAAATACTCTCTTTAATGAGAATAAACCACCACCTCGCAACTGATCCCTCTCAATATTCAACTCTGCACTCTGAAGCATGTCGTATATGCCGACTGGTGTGCCTGGTGACAAGCGTGTCGTATATGACCCCTGATGAGATTGGGAACTCATCACATGAAACACACTGTTACAGAAACAACCACTGCAATAGCATAAAAATGCTTCTTGTGGGCCTGTAATGGACACCAGCCGCATTGGTGTTTCCATGCTCCGCACGGAGCAAACAGAGAAACACCTGTCTCAACGTGCCTTACGCCCCAAGGAGTGGCCTCGCGCTCTCTAGATATCTAAATATATATTCTCACCTCACTCAAAGTAACCCACTAAAGATATACAGTAGAATAATCAATAATCGTGAAATACACTTAATTACCATAGCATCAAAGAATAAAATATAATTATTCTTAACTTTAACAAAACTGGAACTAAATACATCACCACGTGGCCATGTGGGCGCCCCCCCCCCCCCCCCCCCCCCCCCGGCTGCCATCTTGATAACAGTTAATATCTAAATTCAAGTAATAGATCGCTTCTCTGCCTGGTTTCATGTGTGAAATACTTTCATACTATATTTGCCTTTCTTGCCCGGTCTGATGACTGAAATAATTGCTACTAAACTCTCACATATGTGATTTGGACTTAGCGTGCCTAATAAAACCTATCCTGACATTATTTTCACTCATTTATATTTCAATACTAAATCATAATGTCCTGGAAACACATCAATCTATTTCCTTAAACATTAAAACAGACACGCTCAATATAATTCTAAAGCTACAGGGAAATAATGGTAATTTCACTAGGAACTAATCTAATCTGCTTTTAAATTAAACTCACGTGTCATGTCTTTCTTCTACCCACACAGGACGCCTCGTATCTTCGTTCTCTCTTGTCTGGACTGAATCTTCAAATAGGCCTGTTAACCGCTCGCTATCTATTTATATAAGCCCTCGAGCGACTCACTCAACTTACTGCGCGGCGCGTAGTAATTGCGCCACGCAAATAACACTCGCGATTATCGCTCTAGAAATAGCGAAAACACAAATAAAACCTACAGCTATCAAATATAACACACGACTATCAAATATAACACAATTATAGTTTAGGCTTTATTGTGGCCTAAACTAATATATCTGCTATCTCGTCAG